>JANFAE010000813.1:0-28263 GCA_024613145.1 Pisolithus marmoratus | reverse complement strand
GTTCTACGCGAGGGGAGATCAGGCCCCTGGAACCAAATGACCAATTGGATGCTTTCTCGGTCCCTTCCAACATGATCGGAGTCCTCTCGGAGCGAACATTGCGGCGTTATATAGACGGAAAAGCTCTCTTTGACAATCGATTCCGGAAGGAGATAGCAGCCACAGAGAAGCGGCGGAGTCGCAACACGGACCTTGCAAAGAAAGAAATTTCCAAAGTTATCCTAAACCTTCAAGAGCTTCGCGACGGCAAGGCTAAGGGGAAACCCTCTACTTTAGACTCTTGTAACGGAAGCGGGGGTTGGGCCTGGGCTCTTGATGAGGATGAGAAGCCACCACCTAGCTGCATAGTTTCCCGGTGCGACACGGACGAAGCTCGAAGACTTGCACGCGTCGCAGATCAAGCTGTCCTGCAAGATGATGTTCGTCTCAGTGGGAACAACTTATGGGCCGTTCTCATGAATTCCTTGTCTCCCTCCCCTGAGATAAACCGCAGTCACTCCGTTTCGGAGGATGTGGGACATGCTGACAGGCGTGTAGCATCAAGGAAGAGCAAAGTTATGATCGCATCTTTTCGTTCTCGTATCAAGTCCTCAGGAGCCGAGAAGCCTGCCGAGTAGTATGAGTTACATGTAATCATAGATCTCTATGTTGAACTGACTCTGTTTTGAATACCCTAGTGCAACATAGGACTCTTGGTCCTCATGCACTTAAATACAGAAGCAAAAAAAAGTATATTGATGATGCTGCAGTTGCCAGTAACTCCACATGAAATGGTGCATAAATCTTGCAACATGTCTTTGCTCTGGTGGTCTTCTGTACAATGCTGTGACACTGCAACTATGTAAGCAAAGCTAATTGGTAGCATTTGGGGTCAACGACAAAGAGAATGTGAATCTTGTACTTAATATATAATTTATCATTCAGGTGGAAACTTCAAATGGTTCACTAAATTATATGTGAATTCAAACTTTTATATTGTTTTCACATTTGGGTCAACATTTAGATCTGGACAAAATGTCAATAACCCTCCTGAAATAGGGGTTATCCATATTTGACCAGGTTTAAATGTTGTCCTAAATGTGAAAGCAATATTTAAAGTTTGAGTTCACATATAATTTGGTATGCAGTTTGAAGTTATCAAAGTTTCTGAATGACAAATGATATTTCAAGTTTCTGTTTGTCATTAAGACTGGTCCCAAACTTGAAAAATGTGTTGTGTTAGTACTTTGAATGTTGAAGGGTCATGACCAGCCTGTTGGTCAACTGTTATTCATTGTGATGAAACCTAAACAACAGGTGTCATAGGCTCACCAATGAGAACCAGACAAGTAGAGGAGAGATTGGAGGCAGGAGGCTTTAGGCACCAAGACCCAAATGAACTAGCTGGAGAGCTAGTTGGGCCATTGAGGACTACTATATATACTAGAGTACATGAGGCTGTTGAAAAACTGGACAGGCCAGGACTCAAACCTAGGACCCCCACATCAGGAAAGTTACAAGTAGTCTAATTTGTCTGCATTCATCTGCAGCAGACAACTGCAGACACTGCAGATGGATGCAGATGATTAGATGTCTGACATCAGAGTTTCAATGCCTATGCCCTCATCTGATTGGTCAATCTGAGACATTAAGTTAATATAGCCAAGGTCATCAGATGCTGTCAGACATAATCAGACACCTCAGACATGGTAGATGCATGTAACTTTGTTGATGCAACCACTAGGTTTGGTGCACTTACCACTGTGCTACCAGTCCTGCAGTACAAGATGTGGATTCTACTACAGGTAGGTTCCAACAGAGGCATAGGTGAGTAAAGGAGGTTGTTGCTTTGCAGAGGGAACCTGTAGGGTAACCTCAGTAGTTTGGCAAGCTACTGAGGGACTAGGAAAATTATCTAGTGCTATGTGCGATGCAAAATGAATTATGTAAGCTAGCAAACATGTGCCAACAATGGCCAGTTGCATAATATTCCAACAGTGAGGACAGCATGAGGACAATGCAAGGCAGGGTCCAGGGTATGACATTGCCATGACAATCACAGTGACATCATGGTGGAGCAGAACAGTCCATGACACAGATAGGAGGTAAGCATGAGGCAGAGAGCTAGACCAAGAGTCTAGGCTCCCTGATAAGATAAAGAAGAGATTAGATAAGATGAAAGAATGACTGGTTCAGGAAAAGAGAAAAGCATGTCTCATAACACCATCCCCTCCTTAGGGGTTGACTTCCAGGTGACAGGAAACAGTGGCAGCAACAGTGAGGTTTTCATAAGGATGGAAGAGGGAGGAGAACTGGTCAACAGTGATCCCCCAGAGTTGTGGGGGGTGGAGGGGTGAGAGTGGTAGAAGGCAGAGACCTTGTCAGGAGAACCCTTCAAATTGCCTTTGGGCTCCCAAGTGTGGTCCACATCCTGATACCCCTTCCAGTGAACCAGGAACTCAAGACAGCCCCTTTTGAGATGGGAGTCCACCAAGTAATCCACCTTGAACTCCTCAGCACAATCCTTGATGCCCACCACTGGTCCAGGTTGAGTTACCTTTTGCCCTTCAAGTGGGCCCCTGTATGGTTTCACCTGAGAAACATTGACAACTGGGTGAATGCAGAGGGTTTGGGGAGATGGAGTTTGACAGCATTTGGCTTAACAGCCACCACCCTGTATGGCCCCACCCATCTCTCTGTGAGTTCTGAGAGGGGTGACCATACATTCAAACATGGGTGGTGTCCAACCAAACCTCATCCCCAACCTGGTAAGTGGGTGTGTCTGATCTGGAAGAGTCTGCCTGTTCCACCATGCACTCTACCACCTTGGCAAGAGCCTGTTTCATTTGCTTGAGCACCTTGGCAATATTGTCAGCAGCCTGGGTAGCAGAATCAGCCTTAGATGTCAAGGGTTCCACCCCCATGTGAGGAGAGTAGGTGCAAGTGATTGAAAAAGGAGAGCACCCTGTTGACTCCTGTTGCTTTACATTATATGAGAATTGGGCAATTTTGAGCCAGGATGGCCACATATGTTGCTGGTCATTTATGAACAACCAGAGATATTGCTGCAGCTCCTGATTCAACCACTCTGTCTGGCCATCAGTCTGTGGGTGGAAGTCAGTAGAGAGTTTAGGCTTTATGCCCAGCATGCAAGAGAGTTCCTGGGTGAAAGAGCTGGCAAACTGAGGACCCCTATCAGAAATCACTGAGGAAGGGAGACCATGTTGTGACCACACATGATCCTGGAAGAGTTCAGCAGTTTGCAACAAAGTCACCTCCTTGGAGAACCAATTGACCACTACCATGACATTGTTGAACCCCTGGGTCTCCAGTGCCTCCATGAAGTTGACAGTGATGTCCTGCCAAGGCCCAGAGGGTACAGGATTGGGCAATAACTTCCCTGCTGGTGGTTTATGAGAGCCCTTGGCCATTTGACACCTATGGCATGATGCCACATAGTCCCCTACCAACTGAGACATCCCAGGCCAGGTATAGCTTCAAGAAACAAGCTCCAGGGTTTTCTTCCAGCCTGGGTGACCAGCCACAGGGATATCATGATGTTTCTCAATGCAAAGGAGTTGGGCTGCCTGGGGAACATATGTAGACCTTTCTCCAGAGAACAGGAGACCATCTCTGAGTTGGGATCCTTTGGGTGGTGTGGTGGTGACTGAGGCTCCTTTCAAGGCTGCCAGAAGGTCCTTATCCATGGACAAGGAAACTGAGGGTGATGCAAAGGTGACTCGAGCAGGGTCCACAAGTGTTACTGCCTGATTGTCTCCCTTCATGTTGTGGTCCTCTCTTCAAGATAGTGCATCTGCCTTGGCCATGGAAGATCCTGGTTTATACACCAGCTTGTAGTTGAACCTTGAGAGGTACTGAGCCTTCATGAAATACTGGAGATTCAAGTGATCCATCCAGATTTCAAATTGGTGGGGGTGGCTTCCAGGTAATGCCTCCAGGTTTCCAAGGCTCAGATGATGGCCATCATCTCCTTGTCGAAGACCTGATAGTTTTGCTCTGAGGGGGACATAGAGTGGGAGTAATACACCACAGGTCACCAAAGACTGTCTGAACACTCCACTGAGAGGACTGTGCCAGTTGCAAAGTCTGAGGCATCTGTTTCCAACCTGAAGGTTTGATCCTGGTCTGGGAACACTAAAACTGGTGCCATGGAAAAGGCCTCCTTTAGTGTGTCAAATGCTTCCTGCTCCTTGGAGCCCCAAGACCAGAGTTGATCCCTTTTAGTCAGGTCATTGAGAGGGTGGGCCACCTTGGTGAAGTCCTTGATAAACCTTCAGTAGAAATTGGCTAGGCCTAGGAATGCTCTAACTGACTTCACCTTGGTTGGAGTGGGCCAGTCCCTGATAGCCTTGACCTTAGAGCCATCCATCTGGATACCCTCAGTACCCACAACCATGCCTAGGAATTCCACCAACCTCTGCTTAAAGAAGCACTTTTTGGGCTTGACAAAGAGGTCATTTTCCTCTAGCCTTTGAAGTACTTCCAAAACTATCCTGTCATGTTCTGCCTCATTGTCTGTTTTAGTGAAGATCATGAGGTCATCAATGTAGACCACCACAACCTCCTCCATGTCTCCAAAGATATCATTCATCATGTTTTGGAAGGTTGACAGTGAGTTGCAGAGACTGAAATACATGACCAGGGGTTCATTCTTGTCTCCTTCCTTGACCTGAACATTGTTATATCCCTACCTTAGGTCCATCTTGGTGAAGAGTTTGCAGCCCTTAAGCTTGTCAACCAACTGAGAGATCAGAGGGAGGGGGTACACATTCTTGACAGTATGCTTGTTCAGGTAGTGGTAGTCCTGAACCATTCACTTCTTGCCATCTTTCTTGGGTACAAAGAACACTGGAGATGTTTGGGGAGATTTAGAGGGTTGGATGTACCCTTTACAGAGCTGGTCATTGAGGAAGTCCAAAACCTCCTTTTGCTCTTCAACTAACAGGGGAATGAGCCTTCCTTGTTTTGGTACAAAAGACTCTTTGAGGTTGATAGCATGGTCCCAGAGTTTCCTGACTGGCATCCTTTCTGACTCCTCCTTCAAGAAGACCTTGAGATACTGATGGTACTCCTTTGGGATGAGTGTTACTCAAGAGGCTCAGGTGACAGTGCTTTGCCAAATGTTGTATGAGGAGATGAAGGCCTTCTTTTACAACCAACAGGTTAAAAAGATGAAACAATAGGGAAAAGAGTTTGGCCAGTAGATAGTCAGGTGTCTACTAGCCAGGTTGGTAATCATTTCAATGTTCTGAACACTTATGATACACAGGATGTATTTAATGTATTGTCTACTTTGTCTACAGGGAGTCCACCACTGGCTTGGCACAGATGTTAAATTGGCAGTGCTTAATTCCCCCTGCAATGAATGCCAAAAAAATGTACCCCCACAGAACAAAATGATCAAAATCCCCAAGGACACTACTGTAAGTTAAGGATGGTAGGCTGACTGATCACTCACTGGGAACAAAAACCATGAAATTTACCTTGGTCCTTGAAGTCAGATTGAAAACTGGCCCTTTGGTGCTCAGCTGCAGCATTCAATGTGGCAGCAAGACTCTCCACAGTGCTGGGGCCTTAAGGTGAGAATCAAGATAAGTGACCAGTTGCTTACTTTCAGTGAAACAACACTATTTACAGTGCTGGACTTGGCATTCTTGGAAGTGCTACTGGTGTTGGCCTAGTGAAAAATAAGCAACCAGTCACTTATTTTCAGTCAAGCAAAGACTTACCATGGTGGTGTTGTTATTTTTTGTTGTTTGTGCTTTTTTGTACTAATCCTAAATAGCCAGGTAGTGGTTACAGGTCAAGAAGCAAAACTTGCACAGCCACAGCTCTGAGTTTGGTATATACTTGTTTATTGTTTATGTGGTGCTGTACTTACCAAATGTGGAGATTATACAAGACACTGTGGTCACCATTTTGGATTATGTAATGGAAGGCAGGTCATGTGACCTGTCCATAAAAGGAAATGTTGCCAGAATTACACTTTTATGCTTTGTGGTCCTAACAACAGTTGTAGCCTGAGATGACACAAGACCATCCCTGTCCTTACTGGAGTGGTCAGATCAAAATTGGTCAAGTTATGATGGTCAGATGACACCTAGAAATAAGTGACTGGTCACTTATTTTATGGTTGGTGTCTGCATTTTGGGTAGTCTAGTTGTGGAGTTTGGTGGTCAAGTGACACTGGGGAAATAGGCAACTGGTCACTTATTTCATGGTCAGTGTCTGCACTTTGGGTAGTCTAGTGGGGGGGTACTTGGGGAAGGCAGGGGAGCTACAACAGTGGTTTTCAGTGTGGCTGTGCCAAAAATGCAAAGACAAATTTTTAGTATTTTGCTTGTATCACATCTAAAAATAAAGATCTTGCCAAGTAAGCACCCTGTGATCCTCTCAACCCATGCTACAACTTTGATATTCAGTGTGCAGACTACACTTTCAGTGGACAAAAACTTGGGCCACTACCACACATTTACTACTAATCAACTATGCACTTTGATAGTCAAAAATGCATGAAGTCAGGTGAGTTTTCCAGTATGGTTTTTGCATTTTGCATTCCATTTTTGGACTTCTTGACCCCTTCCTTTGAGATACTGTATCTTTGTCCAGGGTCCCTTGGTGAGTCTTTCAGTATGTCACAAAACCTCCTGCTACATCTTAGTTAGACTAGGTCTCTTGTGGTCAAAGAGACCCAATGAGCACACTTCAAGTGGCTACAAAATATCCTCACTGAACCCACTCTAACACTGAGGACAAAAAAAGAACTTGAGCTATGAATAGACTATCAATACACTATAAATGTATTACAAGCATACTGCCAATGCACTCCCAGCCTACTATAAACACAATTTATTGGCAAGTATGTAGGCAGCAAGAGTCTTTCCCTGGCCCATCTTATTATGGATTGACACATATAGTGGGGGTAGTAGATCTGTGCATACAGTATTGTGGTTCAGTATGAATTGGTGGTTGTTATCTCACAGTCACACTAGACAACAATACTGTATGCACAGATCTATTACCCCACTATATATGTCTATGCATGGACTAGTGCAGGCCACTGGTGTTTGCATTGCAACACTGCAATGGAAGGAGGTGCATGGCAAGAAGGCCCAGATAGTCATACATGGGTATATGCCTCAACAAAGGACTTTGAAAAAGGAAAAAAAGAATCCTTTACCTGGCTGTCCTCCACTAAAGACTTTTAAACAGTTGGCATCTGTGGTTTCTGCTGTCCCACAGTCCTGGAAGGTGGTGGGTTCCTTATGTCCTATGCAGCAGTCAGTATCACCCTTCAATATGGTTAAATCAGCCCCTCCTAGTAGGCTGCAATGGAAGTGGAGTGCCTTAATTGAGACCACAACTACTTTAAGAAAATGAATATGAGCTATGGACAAAGCAGAGAGACCTACAGAGGACCTCCATTGTTTCCTCAATACCATTCAAAGCAGCAGAAAGGCAACCCTGTTCTGATGCAGTCAATGGCCTTGAGACATAGCATCATGCACATTCCCCCAGTTGTGTCCAAAGCTCCCTGGCATTGCATCTTGCATCAACAATGCACTCCATCCACACAATGCTCTGGAAAATTTTACCATTGTCCAGCATCTCCTCAACATTAATCTGCATCCAACAGATGCTCCTGTTAGCATCTTCATGACACTATCTCCATGCTTACCAAGTTTGTGTGGGACAAGAAGCTTTACTCCCTGGAGGATCCTATGAAGGCTATGTTGCAGTCACTGAACAGTTCAGGGCTGTCAAAAACCTGACACAGTCTACATTTTGAGTCAAACCACAAGCTGGTTTACTTTTGGAACATTGATGGGTGTTTTGTCTGTACCAATGACCTGCATGGTCTATTTGTAACTATAGGTCCTAACAAATCACTTTCCATTATGGCAGCTGCAACAGTAAATCAGTGAAACATTTACTGTTCCATACCAAGAAATTGATACAGTGCATGAGAGCACTGTCTCTGCAACCCACCACCTCATCCACATCCATGACCACACCCTAGTCAGTACCCACCCTTCCACTGCTTGCCATGAGATAATTATGGTGATGAGAGAGCATATCTCTTTCATTCATGCATTTCAATTGTACAAGAACAGCATTTATCCACTTCTTGAGAAAGTTTGTTTCAATATGTAAATCTCATATTCCTTGTTAGTGCACAACTAAGGCAACTGCCATCATTCTTCTTTTAGTAGTTAGAGTAAAATGCACCCTCAGCTGCACAGACCAGGTGGTCCAGATATATAAACTTCAGGGTTGAGCTTCCTCTTCCTAAAACAAATACACACCTGTCTCTACCTTATACTCTTGGCCTGTTTATGATCCAATACATAACTATGTCCTGTAACCCCATGCTAAGTCTTCACATTTGTTATTTCTGGACTGCTTTACGTTTGGTTCAGTTCTTCACCTAATTTTTCCTTGTAGTGACCAGCTGGGTTGAACTCTCTTTATGAGAGGGCAGTTGTAGACCATGTTTTATTACTCAAAAAAATCATCAGGTATGTCTCACTAGCATTAATTTAGTGTAGTAGCCTTACTCTGGTCCATCAGTACCTGGGATGGCTTGACCCTTGAGGGTGAAATAGTAATAGATTCTCCTCTGATGGAGCATTGTCAGATCTTGCAGATGATAAGGGCAAGCAACAAAAGTAAGGTTCCATTGTCACTTCCCACATTGAATGGCTCACCAATTCACATTGCAGGAAGCAAAGGGTTAAGTATTCAAGTACATCATCTGTATTAACATATTGCACTGCAGGGTGAGCCAAGTGCAGAAAAAATATCTGAGGAGCATCCACAAAGGTATCACTAAAGAAGTCATTTTTTTCTGTTGTTAACAAAGGTAATCCTTTCTAATTCCCATGATATCCCTTCTACCTTTAATCCACACAGTGACCCTTAACATAAGGCAGAGGCTTAAAGGCAGACATCAGCATGCTGACCAAACCCTTTCCTATGTCTGGTCAGATAATATTCCTCAATTGGCTGTGAGCAATAATAGAGTTCCACTCCTCAATTACTTTCCAATTATTCTGTCCCTTGACCATTCTGTATGTAGAAAGTTGTTTATTCTAAGGCCAGATCTAACCCACTTCATAGACATCATATTATTTGCAGACCATACATACATATCTACTCTACAACAGCCAAACCATCCATGGCCTCTACTACTGGTCCTTCCACCAATGAACAGTACCTTACCAGGGATGGCTAACCTGCAGGTATACTTTGCTTGGCCAAGTATTGGCAGTCCTCCCTCAGCTTGTATGCTATACTCTGTGAAAAGAATCTCTCTCTTACAAATACCCTGACTATGGAGCTCGATAATTTGGGCCTCCAGCACATTTCTGTTTTCTCCTGAGGATGTGAGAATTTCAAGGGACCCTGAATGATCTGTAATCATTTCCTGAATGGATTCTTCTGTGATGATGCCACCATTGCATTCCACATCACAGTAAAATTGGACTCTGCAGACAGGTCACTACCCAATTCTTTGGCTACTACATACATTCTTCCCAAATTCATGGATCATCTTCAGGCCTACACAATGCATACCTGCCCCAACTCCTCTCATTTCAACAGATGTCTACTCAAAGGATGGTTTAAGTGCTGAAGACAACTGCAGTCTCAACTTTGACCATGTGACTTGATGCCAAGCCAGCAAGTGCAGGCTCTTCCACCTTCTGACAAACATCCTCACAGAAAATGTGATGCAATATTGATTCAATCCACACATGATTCAGAGTCATTGAGTGAGCTCTCTGCATGCTCCTTGTGGCTCAAACTCAGTACTTTCCAGGTGTTGTTCAAGTTTGGCAATATTTGCATTGTCCCTGAGAGCTTCTCTACTCCCCACTGAGTTGTCTGCACCATTGCACATTATGTCACCATGGAGCAGAGTAGTCCAGGCATGGTCCAGGAGGGAAGCATGAGAAGGCATGAGGCAGGAGCCTAGACTGGCCTAGACCAGACCAGCACCTGATAAGATAAAGAGGAGATTAGATAAGACAAGGCAAGACAGAAGATTAGATGGAAAGAGAAGATTAGATAAGACAAAAAAGAAGGAAGAAAGTTCATATCATAACAGCTATGCCACCTAAATCAAGGTCTATGTGTGAAAAAGTAAAAAGAGCTGACACCTGGGCTGGTCTCCCACATGCAGTCACCCTTCTCCTAAGATAGGGGTCTGGTCAGCTAGGGTGCACCTGGGTAAGAAGTGGCCTTGGGCCATGCAGTTTTGAGCCTGTGAAAGCTCTTGTCAGGGGGCTTAACCACTGCCCCAACCACTGTCCTTCCTTAAGACACTTAGGTAACTACCATCTAAGCCTCTGCCTTGCACAGTGGGAGTTGGCCACTTACTGGGCATCCTGCTGTGGGGAGCTATGACCCACCATGGGGATGGTTTTATACAGGAGGGATGACTTCAGGGGGGTGTGCCAGGGAAGCTTCCACACTGATCTGAGATCTGGGCCCCTGGATTTCTGTGTTACCATATGCCAGCTCTGGCTGTGCAGAGCCCTCTTTCACCATGGTACTAGTGACCATTTATGTAAGAGTAACATAGAGAACAGCTTTGCCAGCAAGTTCAACACAAAAGAGGGTCAGTGCCCTCATGAGCTAGTGGATTTAATTAAGTGGACTCAAACATCAATACATGAAGATTACTGACCAACCATTCAATTCCTTTCATGGGTGAGAGGAGCCCTACTGTAGGAGTTAAACAGTGTACAAATTGCAGGGCAACATTATCTACATATGGTCACCTGGGTAAGGTTCCTCATGGAATTGCCATGGTATAAAATATACAGCAAGTATGTTGATTTCAGTGCAAACTACTCATCCATTTCCAATTCCATGGAGTCTTATGATCACTTCCTAGATATTCAGCTATCTAACATGAACATGGGGGTCAGTGACCCAGACACATTCATGCCCTTGGCTCTAATGCATCCTACACCAATGAATGCCACCACCATGGTGGAGATATTCCATGAAATGGTTGTTGATCTACCTTCAGTGCTTGACATGCTACAAGAATCCATCACTGCACTGGATAGTGTTGTGTCTACAGTCAGCACAAATGATCCTGGCCTGGAAGGGGAAATAGATAATGTTGCTCTGCAATTTGCAGCTAGCCACCTCAGTACATCTTTTTATCCAAGTTTACCACTTGTACTCTGCTAAACTCCAGTTATAGCCCCACTTGCTATATTATTTGGTGATTTTGGTGTTCATGGCTGGGTCACACTATGCAAAAGACTCCTATTGAAGTACACAGCCCACATCAGGATTGAATCATTATGAGCTTTTCATCAGAAATGACCAGAAGATATTATCAAACTCATTCAGTCAGAGTACAAAGAGATGGTCTGTGAAGGCAGTATTATTTTTGAAGATGGTAAGCCTTCATTTCATGGATTGGTTTTCTAGTAGTATGCTAAACACACACACTAGAGATATGTGGAAATTTGGTACAAACTCACATCAACATTCCAGGATTCTTCCATGTACTTGTTCAAATGGTATGTGATCATTTTTGCAGGCCTGCAGTGATTCTGAAGTAAGAACTTGGTCTCAGAGGATATACCCCATGTCATATATACTGCATGGCTGGAAGTGGCCAAGAATATTGCATGATTATCTTCCAAGAATACAATGCTGATTAACAAACCAGCCAAGCACACACACTTTGCAGCCATGGTACCTACCATGGGATCTATTCATACAACTTCTTTCATGACTTCAGTGCATCCCAGGATACAATGGTATGTTCCTCTAGCAGTTTCAATCAAATCCTCAATGTAATTGTAATTGTTTCACTAGGTGATCTTATTCATGGGTAATCAGGCACAGCAAACAATGGAATAGGCTCTTTGTAATGTTGTACCCTAAAGGAGGTTGTTGCTTAGCAGAGGGAACCTGTAGGAGAGCTGTAGGGTAACCTCAGTAGTCTGGCAAGCTACTATTATATTAGTATCTACCTGTAGGGTAACTACAGGGTATCAGTAAGTAGGAAAGAACCTAAGTAAATGGTACTCACCCTCAGTAGTCTGGCAAGCTACTGAGGGACTAGGAAAATTATCTAGTACTATGTGCGATGCAAAGAGATTATGTAATCTAGCAAACACGTGCCAACAATGGTCGGTTGCATAATAATCCAACATACCCTTGGTTGGTGGGACTCTCAACCCACATGCACTGAACATGCTTTTTGGAATATTCAATTGTGTTCATGGTGATGATAGTAACTTATGCTTTTGCCTTCTTGAGTCATCCCCTCCCCACACAAAAAATGACATATCTTCCATGGTGAGTTAACATTGTTTTTGACTTTCTCAGACTTGATTGTACCTTGGTGCCAGGTCCATGTTGTGATGGATATACTCTACATTTGCAAAAGCCACTTTCCTACCTTGTTGGAGTGCAGGCTGTCCAAGCTAAAGGCCATATATGAGTCAAACAAATTGACCTTTTTGCAATGTTGTTGCATGCTCACAAGTCAATGTCCTGATGGCAATGCAAAGGTTGTTTAGTCTCAACCTGTTGAACCTCCTTCCACATGTCTAGATATACATACTTGGCACAATGATGATGAACAAACCTCCTGGAATCATTGCTGAGGCCTGTGAGGGTACTTTGCATATCATGTTCTTCCATCACCTGTGGGCAGTCTCACCAGGTTACATTACTGGTCATCCAATGTTGATTACCATTTCATATATCATGAGAGCCTGTACATGTCCAAGGACCTCCTTGTCTCTGTTTGATTAAGACCTCCATAATTCAGCATTCCTGTGACCAAAAGCCTGTGAGCCAGTCTGGTTGGAGTGAAGCAAGATAAAACTTGAGTTGGTGAGTGAGGTGCTGTGTGATGATTGACATGAAGTGTAGGCATGGGGGTATAAAGCATTGCCAAATGCTCAGAGACACTCCTGGGATGGAGCTCTTGAATGCCAAGTGTTTGGTGTTTCTGTAAGATGTTAACATCCTTCTGTTTTGTCTATCAGGCTACTAGTGTAAATAATACTCTGGATAAACAGTTAACATGATTCACTAGTATCATCCCCAAGGCAGATATCAACCTTTCATTCACAACACCAGATGAGCTCTGAGATGGGAAACCTATGCCATAGGTGTTGTAGACATTGTGAGCTGGCTCATGATGTTATGATATGTACTTTCTTCCTTCTTTTTCATCTTATCTAATCTTCATATCTTTTGTCTCTCTCCATCTTATCTTCTATCTTGTCTTGTATTATCTAATCTCCCCTTTATCCTATCAGGTCCCAGTCTGGTCTAGGCCAGTCTAGACATCTCATGCCTTCCTTGTGCTTCCCTTCTGGACCATGTCTGGACTGTTCTGCTCCATGGTGACATCATGGTGATGTCATCCCCTTTACCCATGCCTCATGTTCTCCTTGTGTTTGCCTTGCTGTGTCCTCATGTGCCATAGTATACATGTAGCATGAAACTGAGGTCTTGGTGATGAAACAAATATAGGTGAGAAGTTGCCTACTTTACTGATTGGTACAGTCACAGATCCCACCCCAACATGGGAGATGGCCACAGGCAGGCAAGTGAAGGGCTGAGACTGAGGAGCTTCAGTCCCCAGGAAAGTTCACTTTACATAGTCCAGCAATGTGCCAATAATTGCTCATTCTGAGTTGTGAATAAAGTTACTTCTTCTCATTGGAACAATCTACATGAAGTCAGGAAGTATTGCAGGCTCCTACATGCCATCTGATGTTCATGTGAGGGTGAATTCTGAGTATCAGTGTATTCTGAGGCATTGTCTGAAATTCAAAACCAGGACAACTTTAGTTCCCTCACACTCAAAGACAGCTGCAAGAAAACATTTGTAAACAACCTCACCACAGTGGCACACTGTACAGACCCTGAAAAAATACACATAAAACTGAATCTAGGGTTACATTATTGTGGTTAGGAGTACATGTTATATGTACTTAGAGTATGTGCATTGTGTTTCACTGGTCACCAGTCACTATCTATACATGGTGCTTCTGTGAAACTGTTTGGCTCATTGTCACAAGCAGTGCTTGCTGGGTAAGTGGTGTGAGTTTGTTGTTGTTGACTCAGTGGCTGGTTCTCTTCAGCCACACTCTCCCTTGCCACTTCCATGCTCTCTATGGCCATTTTGTTGCTTCCTCTTGTATCTCCCTCTCCCACCATGTCATATACCACAGGTAAGGTCCTATGATCATAGGCATTTATGAAAAAGCATTCATTATCATCTTGTAGTGGTGCCTTTTTGATTCTGGATGATCTTCTGAGCTCTGGTAGGGAATAGGACTTGGATATGGTGACAGCAGGCTATGTATAGTGTCAAGATGTCATGCAGTCATTTGTAAGGGCCTTCAAGGTCATTCTAGATGCATTGGTGCTATTGCTTGCTCACAGTTTGGCTGGCATCCCCAGATTTCTGTTTTTGGTGTCTTTGTGGGCTCAAGTGATTGCATTTGATTGCCACCCATTGAGACACTCCCTGGGTCATCTGCCTTGACATTTAGGTTCCCCCAGCCCACATCCTCACTATCACCCCCATCAGACCCTTCATCAGAGAGATCTGAGACTGTTTTGTCCTGTACTATGCAAATTTGAGTGGGAGTGCTCTGAGTATTTGTAGCAGGTACTAATGACTTTGTTTCCTTGGTTATGAGGTCAGCTTGTACTTGGGTTATGTCACCACCCTCACCCTTGTCAAAGATGGTATCACATGACTCTGTGATTTGACTGCTGGGCTTATAGAGACAGATGTAGGCTTTCTTGTTTTCTGAGTATCTGAGGAACCTGCACTCAAGGGATTTGATATCAAGTTTCTGACATTTTTCCTTGGGGATGCTGTATCAACTGAAGTGTTTTTACCTTCTGGCATGGGGACTTTGGTCATTTGAACTTCTGAGTTTCATGATCTTACCTTTACACATTTGGACTTATGGTCATTGGTAAACTGTAGTCAGACATTTGGATGTTGGAAAAAAGGAAAATGGATTGCAATGGTGACATTTGTCATGCCTTCTCCTTATTTGGTAGAGCTTGGTGATTGCAATTGACTGCAATGCTTGAAATCCACTTGAAAATTGTGACAATTGCATGATGTCACAATTTTGTCATATTTTCATTGTAGCATTTTGTGCAGTGCAATACAAATTGAAAGCAATTTCAAAGACTAAGCTTACCCCATATGATAAAAATGTGATAAAAGTGTGATGTCAAAATTAATCATAATGAGTTTTTTTTCCAACAGGATGAAGGCAGAAATGGTGATTGGGGTCTTGCTGGTCATTGTTTTTCCAAAAGTAGTAATGACTTCAGGCACAAGTCATCTGGCTCCAGAATTATGTGGTGCACATGACCTGCTTTCCATAAAGTTCCATACAAAAAAGGAAGGGAAGTCCCAAGATGTGTACATGAATACACAGGCACCAGAGGGTGGCCAACAATACACACAGTCATGTGACTGTGAATGTAGGAAATCACAATATGCATGCTTATTCAGTTTTGCAGGCAAGTCAAGGTAGTGTAGAAAAAGCATCCCCATACTGCCAACCATGACAAGTGTGCTTGTGCCAGTCTGAAGTTGCATCTGAGTTGCCATCACATGCTATATGCACCTGCCCACATCCCCTCCTGTGGGGATGCATCAGCAACTTGGCAAAAATTCTGACAGTCTGGGACAATCTGATGGTCTGAAAAGCTCTGAAAAATCCTGAAAAGTCTGAGAGTTCTGATGTCAGAGATTCTCAGAACTTTTCAGAAAAATTTCAGACCATCAGCTTTTCTTAGACATCAGAACTTCCACCAGATTTTTTCAGACTATCAAAACTTTTGCCAGGTTGCTGATGTGAATAATACACACTAGTATTGCTCCTGTTGTCAAGTACCCCTGACACAAATGCTCCACCCCATTCTGAAGAAACTGCCTAAGCAATTTAAATTAAGTGATGCAAATGTTGAGAACCACATCTGGATCCACTACCAAATGATTTTCAGTCACACCTGCAAATAAGCATTGTGTTTGAAAGCAACTTCATTACTCATGACTGCAGATGGCATGGCACAGTCATGGTACTTCTCCCCCCTTCAGGAAAAGAAGCACTGTAATCTGCTCCCCCATCAGGCAACTTTTTCCATGTCATGTCACTATTGCTGTTATTGATATTGCATTATATCTACTACAGTGTACAGCAATCCAGGGAATGACACAATTCAAGTGTGATTACAGTACAAGACTTGGGGTTACAGTGTGGGATGTGTGGTTACAATGCAGGATGTGTGGATACATGAGTCCAAAGCAGATGATTAAGATACACACAAGTGCCATGTGAATATGACAGGTAGGGCAGTGATCTGCAAGGGAGGTGTAGGGATGGCAGGGGTGATCTGAGGTCCATGCCATGCATGGTGGTGGTAAAGAATGCAAGTATAGCTATATGTAGGTGCTAGTGGGCACCACTCTAAGGGTGAAATGTGTGGGCCCTACAATATTCATTTATCTCTGTGCCATACCAAAGAGTGTCAAATGAATAATGGCATCCATTAGGAATCATATTTGGTGTGACATGATGGGATCAATGTCTCTGATGTCAATAATAGTGCATTTGGTGTCAAATGTGCCTAATGTCCATCTGGAATACATCTAGGTCATGGAACCAGAGGATTGCATACCCTAACTGCAGAGCCTGGCCACCCAACATAAATGCAATGGGGAGGAGACATAGGGGAGGTGGCTAAAGTGCCCTGTCATGCAAGCTAATAGCCCATATTATTTACTATGACTTACTGGAGGCATGCCAGGCAGCAGGACTAGTCCCAGATCCATTACATGCACAGCCAGGACATAGGGGTGGAATGGAACCATGCATTTCCTGGCATCCATTCCAGGTATAAGAACCACAATCCATATGCTAATACAATGGAATGCTGTTAGATGATGGGGATCTGGGTGTCCTTGCCACCCAGTAAAATGAATGTCAGTTAGTTCCTGTCCAACAAACCTGGACCCTCAGATCCAAGGAAACCTTGATATGCCATTTGAGGAGTGTGCAGACAGACAGGATGGCCCAGGAGGTGGGAGGACCTGTGGCCAGGTAGGTGGGTAGGTGGGGGGACCAGCAGCCAGGTAGGCAGGTGAGTGGGATGGGGCTGGTAGCCAGGTGGGAGGGACCAGTCAACCAGGCAGGGGCATGCACAGGTGGGTGGGGGGCAGCAGATAGTAGGCAGCTAGTGTTGGGCTTAGGGAGCAGGTGGGATCAGCTGATCTGTGGGAAATAAACAAACAAAATCCAGTGAACAGCTGAACAAACTCCCAGGGGGTTAATGCCACAAAGTCATCATGGACAACCAATGGAACACCATGTAAGCATATCCTTTCCTCCAAATGCCTATACCTGACCAGGCAGAAGAGCATGCAGACATGAGGCACTCTGCCCACCTTGCACACAAGATTGCTAATGAACATTATCTGAATTATGACTGTGGGGCTGTGTCCCCTGATGATTTGAAGACCTACTTACAAATGATGGGTGCCAAGGAGCACAATCTTGAAGAGTACCTCCATGAATATAACCACAGCTGGGATGAGCTGGTCAATGGCAACTGCAGTGTGGTTAGTGTGTGTTCTTCCCTGTTACCTCCTGGCAGAAAGCATTAATGATGTTTCTTTTTAAACCAGAAAAAACCATGCCCTGGGGATGATCAGACCCCACTTTTCTTCCACATCTGGTCAGGGGGAATGGAACAATTCCACCAATTCCATCTAGGTTTCTGAAACTTAGCAACAGGTAATCCTGTGAGCACACCCTATGGCTTTGAGCTGTGGGATATTCCATGACCTGGTACATATTCATTTGGGGGGAAATTATTTACATGGGAGGAGGCATTTGGCCTATCAAACATCCCACCTGGAAAAGAGAAGTACAGTGTCCCAGAGGGGTCAAGACTTTCCCTCAAGTGCCCAGGGGAGCCTATATTCTACTTCAAAATTCCTGCAATGCCAGCAGAAAATGGTATTCCATTTGCTCATGCAGTCCCATTTCATGGCAATAACATTGTATAGGAAGCAGAGCTTCTTTTTCCTTAGATGTTATTTCTCTTTCATACATGTTTGAGTGATCTGTTGGAATAGATAGTAATGTCAAGACCAGTCCTCTGTTCATTTCCCAATCACCTTCTAGTCTACCATTCAACAATACTCACCACATCATGGTCACTTTGTGCATGTCATTGGTTCAATTGGCCCAGGCCATGGCTCCAACTCACAAGGATGCTTCACAGAGGCAGGATTGCTGCAACCTAGGTGTGTCTTTCCCTCTACTAGTCACTTGTTTCAATTGGACAGGGTGTATATTTGGCCTCAGCAACCCTGCCTCACCTTTTCTCCTGTATCATGTCTTCTGACTGGGTTGGATGATTGGGTTCATATTTCCCAGAATTTTGTGCTCCCAAACACTCCCAATTCTCATGTGCAAGATGATGACATGGTCAGATATACCTGCATACTTCATGACATGCATCTGCAAACCACTGTTTTTGGCCCAGTGGTCACAGCACACCACAGCATGCCATAGTTCAGCCACAGTGTGACAGTGTGACAGTCTCCCAGGACTCAGTGACCACAGCCACAAAAACTGTGTGACAGTGACCCATAGTAACCCACAGTGCCACAGCCACACAGTGTCACAGTGGTACAGTCCACCAGTTGATTAGGATTTGATTAGTAAAGTGTTTTGTACACTTTTGACTCCCAACTAAATGTAGAGTTACTAGTGTTTGATTAGTGTAGTGTTGTGTCTCTTTTGATTAGCAAAAGTGTAGTGTTTATTAGTGATTGGTTAGTGTAGTGTTGTGTCCCCTTTTGATTAGCAAAAGCGTAGTAAATTTCACATTTTTGACTACCAACTAAGTGTAGTGTTTATTAGTGATTGATTAGTGTAGTGTTATGTCCCCTTTTGAGTAGCAAAAGTGTAGTAAATTTTCCATTTTTGACTACCAACTAAGTGTAGTGTTGTGTACACATTTGATTACCAAAAGTGTAGCATAGTCCACTTTTTTGACTATTAACTAAGTATAGTGTTTATTAGTATTTGATTAGTGTAGTGTGGCTAGCATCTATGGTAAGTTGTGATTAGCAAAAAAGCATAGTGCTCATTAGGTTTTGTCTAATGAGGCACAGCCACTAATCACTCAGAATCTGTTGGAGTCCAAAAAATAGCCCACATTGCAACATAGTGGACACAAATACCATGCCCCTCACACAAGCTGCCAAACCCAACCAAACACATGCCTTTTCCTACTATGGGTGGGCCTTTTCATTAGTGCACTAGTGAGTCAGTGCCATATATAGTTGACTATGGAACTAGTGTAGTAGTCAAGTAGACTAAAGCTAGGTGGTACTATTAGCTAGTACTTATTACATTAGCTGAAAGGTAAGTAGCAGTTAGTAGGGTGGTGTCTGATTTATGGAGTAGTGGGTTGGTAGTACTAATTAGTGTCAGAGTTGTGGGTTGTAGTAGCATCTTGTAAGTAGTAGGTGTCTGATTAGTATAGTGCAGTAGGACTGCTGATTTGCAATACACATGAGTTAACTATCTTTTGGTTGTTGGGTGACTGGTCTACTAAGTAAGGACTTAAGGTGTTGGACTACTACTGATAAGTGAGTTGTCAGGTTATGATGTAGTAGTATTGCTTGCTATGGAGTGTAGTGCCTGTATGGGTTGTACAGTGTAGTCTAGCTTGATATGGAGTGTAGCTGTATAGTAGTAGGAAAAGGCATGTGTTTGGTTGCATTTGGCGGCTAGTGTGAGGGGCTGTCAGATAATTACATCCTCAGTAATAACAAGCTACTGTATTAGTATGTACCTGTCAGATAATTAAGCTGCAGGTAGTCAGTAGGTGTAAAGCTAAATATTAAAGGGTGACTTACTCCTCAGTAACAACAAGCTACTGAGGAGGGATGGAGGAAAATTTACCCTACTGTATGTATGCTTTTTCACTTGTGTAAGCAATACATCATTGCACCTAAGTATAATATTATTAGAGGGCAGTTTATACTCAACAGGGGCATGGGTAGCATTCCAAAGTCCAGTTGCAACTTTTCAAAAACACTGGCAACCAGACTGGACCACAACTGATTGCAACTGGACTGCAGTTGCAGTTGCCCCATTATTGGAACTTGTAAAAAGACTGGTTACTGGTTGCAACTGCATTACATAAGCATACCATAAATAGAAGTAACACCCCTATGTTTATGGGTAAATACTGGTCAAAATGAATTTAGAGCTGACTTTTTGATGATGTTAGACATGAAAATAATGATGCCAAACACCATGTAGACTACTCTTGAAACATGTATACACTGTATATAAACAATCTAAGGTACACTTGATGTTAGATAAGCAGTCAATGTATGTCAAAAACCAGTTGCAACTGGTCTTGAAGCAGTTTTGGACTGGTCTCTTGAAAGACTGGTTGCAACCAGTTGCAACCAGTTCAGTTGCCAGTTGCCAGTTGCCAGATTTTTTGGAAAAAGACTGGACTGGACTGGACTTTGGAACACTAGGCATGGATACTTGTGTCCAATATGTTGCAATTGGGCTATTTTTCAGACACCAACAGATTTCAAGTGATTAGTGGCTATGCCTCATTAGGCAACAACCTAATGAGCATGATGCTTTTTTGCTAATTACACCTTACCATAGATTTGCTAGCCACACCACTTATTTGGTAGTCAAAAAAGTGGACTATGCTATACTTTTGGTAATCAAATGTGTACACAACTCTACCCTAATCAAACACCAATAAACACTACACTTAGTTATGAGTCAAAAATGTGAACTACACTACACTTTTGCTAATCAAAAGTGTACACAACACTTCACTAATCAAACACTAGTAAGCTCTACATTTAGTTGGGAGTGAAAAGTGTACAAAACACTTTACTATTAAAATACTAATAAAGACTACACTTTTACTAATCAAATCCTAATCAACTGGTGGACTGTATCACTGTGACACTGGGGCTGTGGCACTGTAGTCACTGTAGGTCACCATAGCACTGTGGGTTACTGTGGGTCACTGTCACACAGTTTTTGTGGCTGTGGTCATTGAGTCCTTGGAGGCTGTCACACTGTGGCTGAGCTGTAGCATGCTGTGGTGTGCTGTGACCACTGGGCCAAAAACATTGGTTTGCAGATGTGACTATGTGGATTTCATAGGTAAAAAGACAAGCAAGGTGAAATGAACAGACATGTCCATAAACTTGCCTTTGGTGTGCAAGGTATGGTGGCTCAGCTTGATGAGTGGGTGTTAGGTTAGATTTTGCAACTGACACCTTCCTACCTTGGAAAGTTGTCAACAACAACAAACAAATGAGAGTGAGTTCAAACACTATCTGTAAGTATCCAGGCCAGCTCTTTAAACAACATTTGATTTAATTATTTTGACCTAGACTTGCACACCAAAGGTAAGTTTATAGACATTTCTGTTGATTTCACTTTTCTTGTCTTTTGAAAAAAAGGATACATGTATGTATACATACTAAAATTGCAATGGTCTGTCAAAACCAGCACTATAGTGAACCCCCATATAATATATGCCATGTGGCTTAATTGGGCCTGCTGCAATTGCACACCAAAATCATCTGCTTTTTGGCACATGTTCAATATGATTGTCTGGGTCAGATACAAAGCAGTGGATCAAATCCAAACATACAACAATAAGGGCAGTAGGGCAAAACTGAGTGCAGGGATACAGTGGAGTCTAGGAGAGTGCTGCCATCAGACTTTGAGTCTAGAGAATGTCTATGGATGTGGCTTGTATTGGGCTGAATGTTAACTCAATGCTAGTTCACCTTTGAGACACTGGATACTCTGTAATGCCATGTCACTCTTCAGACTTGGGGGTATTTCTAGCAATGATATACTCATGGTAAACTGGCTTCAGTGGCCCTCATCTCCATCAATGTCTATAATAATTACCTGGGTTCCCTTCAAAGGCATTATCACTATGAATTTGACACAAGTGAGATATGTACCTACATCCACAAAATGACTTGTTGATTGCACAGTGCCATATTTGATATCTCCAGCAGTGGTCCAGAAGAGAAGAAAATTCATGTGCCATTCTAAGTTGCAGATGAGCATTTGCAATGCTTGCACTGAGTATTGCCACAGTTTGAACTGCCAATTTTCATCTTTTCTCCTGTTAGGTTAAGTCTAAAATATGTGTTTTTTGGTGACCAACAGTGGAAATTTTTGTATAATAATTGACCACACTATGTGAATGCCATCAAGGGTAAGGCTTTCAGATTCTGATGTGCTATGTCAACCACTTTCAGAGTCTGAGAATAGCCATTCTAGAGTTAATCCAGTGCCATCATGAGTGCTGCTAATATTAGAATATCAATAGTTGTAGTCCACTGATACATTGTCTTTCTGCCACCAATACCCACTGTTAGGCTTGATACTGTTCATAGTGGGTTTGTAGTGTATTGGCAATATCTTTGTAATATATTCATAGTGAACTCATGGTTCATTCATACCTCAAACCCTGACAATGGCATTGCCATCTTCATTGCACCCCACTTTTGATTCTTCTTATTGTCTTTTCCAAGGACAAGACTTTCTACTATCTAGTTAGATAGCAGAATTGTTTAGAAATAGATATTATTATTACTTGATACATAGCTCAGAAGGGTTGGGGGTTTTGCTATGTCCAGCACATACTTGGACAGAAGCTGAAGGGTTCACAGGTTTTCTCATACATAATTGAGGATTGCCATCTTCATTACTTTTGTCATCATGCTCCACTTGCTTATCTTCTCACTTTCTAGTGCTTCTGAATTGAAACTATTGGAGCTGGTGTTCAATACATCCTCATCTGAGTCCTCTGTGCCTGAATTATCTGCTTCTTCACCAGTGCAGATGTCACTGGTTTTCCATTTGTGACACCATAGTTGTGACAAGTCCTAGTGAATTAAAGAAAGAGTTGATTGCATGCACACAAATCATTTTCTTGCTGAAATCATTGTCCAACAGGCCTCACACAGGACATTGTTCTAATATCTTATATGCCACTTGACTAGCTTGAAGTATGGTTTAGGGTAACACACATAGCACTTCAGGAATTGACAGGTGTGCTTCATCAACTGCAATTTTAATGGCTCTGGATACTGCTTGACACACTGTGTCTTCATGTTGCATCTCATGCAGCATGTATGCAATTTAATGCTCCCTCAACAGTGCTGTTATCTTCTCTTCCAACACAGGAAGTCACTCCCACATTGTCAACATGGTCTCCTCAAAGCACATGTTTGGTACCATCACAAGACATAGATGCTCATCCATGCATGTTACCAGCACCATCATCTATTCAATTGTCTGGCCACAGTTATGTCAATAGGTTCAGCTGTAACTTTGCACTCTAGTGGTGGTCCACATCCAATTGCAGAATTGCTGCATCAACACCCCACCTAGAGCCTACATAAAGAATATAGTCCAGGTAGTGTGGATCTATTCATACCACCATATCAGCTCCATTGACATCCACAGTATACTCACCATCCATTGATATTCTCCAGTTGGCTGCATTGAATGCAGCCTCTGCCTGCTGGGTGTATTCTACCAGGACAAAGTCTTTAGGGTCTTCAATGTTCAGCACATTTGCAGGTATAAACCTACTCAGTGTAGGCCATGCAAGCATAGTGGCATATTGCCCACCAACCTGAACATCTTTGACTGATATTAAAAAACTGGTCATGGATCCTATGGATTTTGAGCCCTGTAATTATACATACTTTGTAATTTTCCAGCCAGAGGGATGCTTATCAGTATTACCATCATGTAATATGTAGTAACTGCATCCATATCCATGTGCCAAATGGAGGGCAAGCTGCATGAATGCCTGCACTATTCCACATGGCAGACCCTATGCTATACAATTTAGCTGGGCACAGGTGTATTACACCAACATTCCTGACTGAGAATCAGCTGTATGCATTGCACATCCTAAATGAAGGACAAAAAACCTTCAGATGTTGTACCCAGCAATATGGAAGAAGGTGCATCCCCACTTGCAGATGCACTTCATGCACTCATCGCCAGATGAAATGGGGATGAATGAGCTACAGATGTGCCTCTAAGATATCTTTATCACTCCATTCAGTAAATACTGCTGTACTCCTGATAATTCCCTGGAGGAGGTTTTACCTAAGGAATCCTGGAATGTGTGTACATAACAAGACTATAGATCATGGAATGTCAAAGGAACTATGCCCCTCTGCATAACATGCTAACCCATTTACATGGAATGCTGGGAATGGATTCCAAGGCCACTATTGAAAGATTACAAGAACTGTATGATAATTCATACTGCATTGCCCTGACAATGGTAGATCTGAGGAAGACCTGTAGCTAAAGGCAATTCAAATTGAGCTGTTATCACTTGGGCCTGGTATCATGCATGATCAGGCTCAGCTCAACCATCATGATTCATCAAACCTTGCCCTCACTTGAATCCTCATCTTCCTCCACTTCCTGGTCTTCCTCAAAGGTATATCCATCTAGAATCCCCCCAAAGTATGGAATAAGATGGTGAGTATGAAAGAAAGGGAGTAATAATTACAGTCATGGTCATTCTGCACCAGTGAACCATAAAATTCCTTATCTTAGGTAGTAGTTTTTGTGCCATATCTCTTGTTTTTTCTATATTGAACTTGGCCCCATGTCCCAACCAGAGGGGATCCAGTGATCTGTTATATATTGTCCAATCTATAAATTGGTGTAAGTGGCCATAGGATGGAACTGGAGAAGGGTGATACCTAAATTTTGCACATCTTGATATGTATACATACATCTATGGTGTTCAGCCTCCTGAATTTCCCTATTGCAGCTGGTTCATGGCAATGGATGTGGTACTCAATTCCCAGGTACTTATCAAATGTGTGACTTCTCCATGCATTGTTAAAGCCCCTTTGATGCTGTGCTGCAATTCCCTCCTCATCTGCAGCCTCCTTGCCAATCTCCACCCATACCTTGAACATATAGACCATTATTCTGGACAAGGTGATCTCCCAATCACTCTCCAGCTGCAGCTCTGCAGAAAAGGAAACCATGAGGGAAAGGGAATTGAGCCTCCAGAAGAAGGCTTGTAGCAGGCAATAGTAGTGACCTGGAAATTCCTGCACAAATTGATTGTTGTTGGATACATGACATCCCCATTCAAATTCAGAATTGCTCTTGGAGACTTGATAACATGAATTGTGAATGGCAAGCAGGTTGGATGGGCTGATGCAATTTGGGAGGAGATGTGATGCCATTGCAGCTTGTGGGAAGAAGATTAGATCACTTGAGGTTTGAATGAAAATGTGAGCTGCATTGCATCACCTCATCCTTGGTGGGTGGTTTTGGCCTTTCCAGTTCTACTGGCATCTCTAGGTTAGAATTTAATTGTTCCAAGTTGATGCTTGGGTCCACTGACCTTGTTGGAATGCTTTCAATGGCTTTCAGGTGGCCTAGGTATGTTGCTTGGTTTCTGCCTCTGCTGCTTGCACTTACCAGCCTGGTCTGCAGCTATCAGTCTCATTTTGACTTGTTGCACCATCCATCTGGCACCTTATCCCATCTGTTTCAACATGTCCAAATGCTTCCTGGACCTCCTCTTGGCCTCTGGGCCCTCTAGGTCATCTGAACACAGGTGTTGGAGATTGAATCACCTCTGTGTGATGTATAATTTGGTGCGAGTTATTACTTGCTTACATAAGCACTTAGAGCACACTTAGTAATACATTTTGGTACTGTCTCCTCAGTAGTTGAGTCACTACTGAGGGTAAGCACATACATTCTTTACAGTAGACTACTTACTGATACCTTGTAGCTGCCTACAGGTATATGCATTTAATATAATAGTAGTTGAGTCACTACTGAGGCTGCCTACAGCCCTTTTCTACAGAAGGTAGGCTCTAGGCATGTTCCAATGCCATCTTGATGGTTCAAAATTGACCACATCACATTGCTGTGGCCTTGGCATGTGTTCTCAACCTTCCAGATTGTACTGACATTTCTAGCTTCAGATTTGATTTTTCCATGTCAGCATTTGGGTTGTATGAGTGTGCAGGAATGCTTTCAAGAGTTCATAGGTGGACCAGGTGACACAGGTAAGTTGCCACCCATGTTCTGCTTGCAACATGCAATCTGACTATCTCCAGCCAGCATCACTACCTTGGCTCATTTTGGGTCAATGTCACCACTGCTTGTTGTGCCATCTCTGCCATTTTTTTTTTGCTGTCACCACCAGCTGTCTCCCCCTCAACACCTCCAGTAGCAGACTTCTTGTCTGTGCTTGCTTGTCCTCCAAAGGTAATATCATGATTTGGGGTGCTCAACATCTCAAGCAGTGTGCTTCATGGTACACACATGTTGGCATCTCCAATGCCAACTCATCTCCATGGCATAGTAGGGTCAGGAAACTTGTTTATTAGCTTTTTGGGTGAGTCCTGGATCTTTGGCTTTGTTTGACACATTCTAACATTCTGACATGTGTTGCCAGCCATCTTTGTACTGTATGTGATAGTGAACATGTCCATATACTGTACATGTTTCCTAATGAATACTACTAGATAAACTACTAGACTCACACCACTACCTATTTCCTAATCAACACAACTAGATAAACTACTAGACTTGCACCACTACACTTATCCTAATCAGCACCACTAGATAACTACTAGACTCACACCACTACCAATTCCCTAATCAGCACTACTAGATTAACTACTAGACCCACATTATTACATTTTTCCTAATCACACTACTACACTACTAGTAAGGGATGAGGTAGGGACTACCTTCCCATGTAGTAGGAAAGGGCTGTTGTTTGGTTGAGTTTGGCCCATTGTGTGAAAGGAGTGAGTTGTGGTGTCCACTATGTTGCATTGTAGGGTATATTTGTGACTTGGCCAATCCTTGAGGTTGTAGTTTGACTAGTCAACACTAATAAACACTACCCTTAGTTATTAGTCAAAAATGCAAAATGTACACACCAATACACTAATCAAACACTAATCAACACTACACTTAGTTGGTAGTCAAAAATGTGAACTTTATTACACTTTTGGTAATAAATAGTGTAGACAACACAATGCTAATCAAACATTAATAAACACTATACTTAGTTGGTAGTCAAAAATGCGAAATTTACTACACTTTTTTGGTAATAAAAAGTGTACACAACCAATCACTAATCAAACACTAATAACACTACACTTTCAGTAATCAAATGTGTACACAACACAATGCTAATCAAATATAATAAACACTACACTTTTGGTAATCAATGTGTACATAACAAATCACTAATCAAACACTGGATCAACACCACACTAGTTGGTAGTCAAAAATGCGAACTTTACTACACTTTGGTAATCAAAAGTGTACACAACAAATCACTAATCAAATACTAGTCAACACTACACTTAGTTAATAGTCAAAAAAGCAAACTTGATTAACATCTGGAAACCTACCCAAGCTATTACTGACCATAATGGTGGCCCATTTGGCAAGTGCTCAGTTAGCCTCCACTTGAGTGGTATAACCACCAATCAGAGAGCACCATTCACCATTAAGTGCCAATGCAAATGTGAACATAATTCTACTGTTTTGCAGATGCACTTTGGGTAATCAAAGGTATACAACAAATCACTAATCAAATACTAATCAACACTACACTAGTTAATAGTCAAAAAGCGAACTTGACTACACTTTTGGTAATCAAAGTGTACACAACAGTTCACTAATCAAACACTAATAAATACTACACTTAGTTGGTAGTCAAAAATGTGAACTTGACTACACTTTTGGTAATCAAAAGTGTATACAACAATCACTAATCAAATACTAATCAACACTACACTTAATTACTAGTCAAAAAAGTGAACTTGACTACACTTTTAGTAATCAAAAGTGTACACAACAGGTCACTAATCAAACACTAATAAATACTACACTTAGCTGGTAGTCAAAAAATGCGAACTTGACTACACTTTGGGTAATCAAAAGTGTATGCAACAAATCACTAATCAAATACTAATCAACACTACACTTAGTTAATAGTCCAAAAAGTGAACTTGACTACACTTTTGGTAATCAAAAGTGTACACAACAGTTCACTAATAAAACACTAATAACATTACAGTTAGTTAATAGTCAAAAAAGCGAACTGTACTGTGCT
>JANFAE010000812.1:0-28331 GCA_024613145.1 Pisolithus marmoratus | reverse complement strand
ACATCACTATAGTAGTTATGTAGTATTCTTATCATATTATGTATTAGTTGATTAGAATGACATACAAGTTAGCAGCTCATATGTTAATTCCATTGGTGACTACAAGCAAGCTTGTGACAACTGGCCAGGCTGGACAGTCTGCATGTCTGCATGTCTAGAAAACTACTATGCTACAAATACTGACAATGTCTGCAAGTCTGGCTGTCTGGTAAACTGCTGTACTATAACACTGACAAATTCTGCATGTCTGAATATCTGACAAACTGCCAAGCTGAAAATAACTGGGATAAACTGAGGGTCTTCATGTCTGATAAAATATCAGACTGAAATACTGAATAACCTGAAGGTCTGGACATCTGAATAACTGTCAGGCTGGAAATAACTGACAGAATCTGACTTTTCTGACAGTCTGAGCAACTTGCTTGACTGATCTCAGAAGGGTCCATTTCTGACTGTCTGGGAAACTGATGAACTGAGAATTTCTGAGAAAGTCTGAGAAATCCTGAGAAATCCTGAGAATATCTGAGATCAGTTTTTTTCAGACAACCAGTTTTTTTCAGACCATCAGAACTTTTGTCAAGTTGCTGATGTGCTTTAGGGGCCTTACCTACCATGGCTGAACTTGACAATATGCAGAAAATGGCATTGGCCTCCCAGCACACCTCAGAAGATGGCAGGTACTTTGTGGTTGGATTACTAACCAGTTCTGATAACCTTTCTAGTGTTGCATGTGCTGGTGAGATTCAGATCACAGCATGGCAATGATGCAGTGCCATCAACCTTTCCTATGGAAAGCAGGACATGCATGCCACATAATTTCAAAGCCAGATGACTTTTGGCCAAAGTCAATTACTACTTTTGGAAAACAGTGACTGGCAAGACCCCAATCACCATTTTTACCTTCGTCCAAATGTCCAACTACAAGTTACAAATGACCAGAAGTCCAGATGTCTGAAGATAAAATCATGCCACTCAAAAGTTCAAATGACCAAAGTCCATGTGTCAGAAAGTAAAAACATTTAAGTCAATACATCCTAACACATTTTTGCCAAATTCATATGTTCAAATGGCATAACATTGTATGAGAAAAACACAGCAGCAAAAATTTTTAAGTGTATCTAAGTCATCATGTGGCGAGATTACACAAGTCAAACACAGAAATTGATGTCCTGATGCATATTTACAAATGTTAGCTTGTAGTTTTAGCCAGTACAGTATCACACAGATCTACAAGTTGCAGCAAAAAATATGCTTCATTGACAGACATACCCTGCCCAGCAAGAAATGTGATGACATCTTTGTCACTATGCACACATCTATGTGCCCAGATAATACAATTGACATCCTTGCTGCCATATCCATGGGATGAAAGATAGCAAGCTGCCAAATGACCAAGTGGGCAAGCGAGGTCTCAGATGTGTCTGGTCAACATTGGATAATAATTGCTGGAGATGATGCCATGCAAGTTATGAACATGACTGTAAATAATAGGGGAGATCATGGCCTCTGAGCTAGGAGGACCAGTCAAGGACAGAGTAGGGGAGCCCTGAGAAGTGGACAAGGGCAGAGCAGTAGAGCCCTGAGAGGCAGATGAGGTGAAAAATGATGAGCTGGGGGAGGGTGAGCGAGCATGAGAAGGTGTACATGTGGTTTGTGGAGAACAAGATGAAATCATTAGTGAATGACCAAGTTGTTCTGCCAAAGAATTGGGCCCAGGATCAATACCTATCTCATTGTATCCTACCTTGTATGTCAACATGGGCAGCATGCATTGCAAGACTCCTTTGACAACTATGAAGGCTAATGCCATCCAAAATGAAGTGGTTTGCCTGTGTATACAGTATCTGAATGATCCTTCGGCATGTGCTGCACTCTTGCTGTACCAAATCAACCTGTAAACTACAAAGTATCAGAGTAAGGGCTTATGCTGTGTGATGGATACTGGGGGGTGAACCAATGACAATTGCATAAAAGCCGGCTTCATCCTCAAGTAACATCTGTATGGATGGAATGTTGAATGCTGCAAGTATCTGCACATGGTCAACACCTGGTGGAAGCAAATCTATGATAGGTTGAAAAGTCCTTGTGACATGCTCAGCCTCAGCTCTTGTTTTACATTGAATTGCGAGGGGTAACACTGGTGTTTGATGGCCACATGCAATGAATGGACTGTGTATAGTGTACTTCAGTGTTCAAATTTAAAATGGGGTTTGAGTCACCTACCAGTCCTCAGGCCCATAAACACAGGCACTACTGCAGCTGCCAATAACAGCCCAGTGATGATTTATGTTGGCCATGGGGTTGATGAGGGCCAACAGCTCACCATCACCCCACTTTATATATGAGAGGCCACCAGGCACTTCAAGAAAGGAGTTCGGTAAGAACGAGAGCAGGTGCATACTGAGGTCTCAAGAAAGTTAGCCACTTTCCATATGAGAGTATTGGCACTATCATACTCCCTTGGTTGATTTTGCTCATCCAAGAAGCACACCTCATGGACTATACATGCTGCATGAATTCTTGATCTCAGCCCCCATCATATGTAAATGTGCTGAAGTCTACTAGTGTATCAGCATCATGTGCCACATGAGTTACCATATGTCTGATCAAAATATTGAATGAGCATGTCATTGCATAGATGAAAAGTAACTACGAGTCTGAAGTGGTTAAGCTGGATATTCAACAAAGTAGTCCATAACAAAGACCTATCTAGAATACTGCATTCATAAACAAGAATCCACATCCTCCTCATCTGCCTCCTCATCCTCATCCTCTGAAGAAAAATGAGCCACTAGGAGTGTGGGGGCAGTGTTGATCTCATTTGGGATATCAGGCTCGTCACAATTGAGTACTTCCATTGCCTGTAAATGGTTGAGCTCTGAAATGAAACATGACCAGATAGAAAGGAAGTTAAACAGACTAGAAATCACTTATGAAGGCCCAACCCATTCACAATGCTGCCCATGTAACCCTCTGTCTCATGAAGATCCTGTAGGCCAGGCAAGAGATTCACTTCTTTGATGTCCTCTATAACATGGCCTTCCATCATCATCAGAATGGCAGGCACATCTGTGCAGCATTGCATTAGATTGAGGATGTCACAATAGACATTCCATGTGGATGTGCATCCAACAGAGGGATGGCCCAACTGGACATAACACTCCTCAATGAACACATTGAGAGAAGGTGGCACAAGGTCAAAGATGACATGGCTAGGGTTGATATAGAGGGATCACACTTGTTCAATGGCAGTGGGGAAAACCATTACCTAGTGTGTCATGTGCATAGCCTAGCATTGAGACATCAGTTAAGCAGAGGAACATACTTACTTTGAAATCCAATGCTTCATAGTCTTCTGCACAGGTGTATATAAGTTCTGGGATCCTGTGAGGTAAAACCTTTACCATGGAGTTATCAATGTGTGCAACAGTATTTACTCACTGACAGACATACCTTCCTTTTGTCATGGCACTTTTGGCTGTTGTTGATGTGGTCTTGATAAGCATTTAGCTTGACTTGGAGCCAGGGTATAAATACCCAATGAAAGAGCATGCTGCAGGGAGGATCACATCTAATACTTGCAGAGAAATGTATGTACCATACTTACAGCTGTAGCATATTGTTGGGATCATACCAGCCAGCATCTACACCTGTATTGAGAAGGGATTCAAAACCAGGGGAAAAACAGTGGCAAAGTTGTGACCAGGCAATTTTGGGCTTGATGTTCTTCTTGGTATGCATCCACTGATGTTGGACATACCCCTCCAGGGTTGGGTTGTGCATCTGATAGCATTTTAAAGTCCAGTCTGGTCCAGTTTTTTTGGCAAATTTGGTGCAACCAGACCAAGACTGCATTGGACCAGTTGTCCCCAGTTGCCTAAGTGGTTGTGACTGGTTCACAACCAGTCTGTTTGAAGACTGGTCCATAAGTCAATATAATATTAGATAAATATGAATAAAATACAAAATCTCACAAATGCACCTAGAGTGCATATGTGCAGATTGAGGTATCTGAACAAAAGTCAATATAATATTAGATAAATATGAAAAACATACAAAATCTTGCAAATGCACCTGGAGTGCATATGCACAGATTTAATATTTATGAGATAATATCAATAAAATGCAAAATCTCACAAGTGCACCCAGTACACATATGTGCAAAATTGAGCAATCCAAGATATAAATATAATATTCATTAGATAAATATGTACAATTTACAGCAGATCAGGCTACCCAACTGGTCCATACAAAACCAGTTGCAACCAGTTTAGGACTGGTTTTTAGGAATCCCCTCAGGGCTTGCAACCAGACCATTACCCAACAGTGGGAGGTGCAGACTGCAACCGAAGGTCTGGTTGCAACTGATGTTGGTCCAGTCTGGTTATCAGTCTTTTGATCGGTCTGCAACTGGACTTTGAAACACTAGCATCTGATGCAGCAAATTTTGTGCATTTGCAATTGCAAAGTTTTCCATGCCAGGGTCGCTCTGCATGATCATGGGAATGACTGATGGTGGGTGAGATAATGGCCAAAAAAATAGAAATATACACAGGGAACTTACGTCCAAATTCTTTCACAGTATCAAGGTAATAAGAGAGTATTAACTGTGGGTTGTGATTGGAATGCCATACTTTCATCCACAGGATCCACCCTGAATAGGGCTCAATACCAGTATGCAATGCAAGGCCAAAGCACAGCCATTTGTCATGCTGGTCTATGGCCCATATATCATTTACACCAGCCACCCAAAAGCAGCAACATTGCAAGCAATTGACTTTGCATTGCCTCAGTAGCTGGGGTTCATAGGTAATAGAATAATCCCACATCACACTTCTGCATATAAAGTTTTGGTTGGTGTTTTGTGTGCATGGCAATCGCTCACCTTGAGACAGCCATCCCATGCTCATGAAATAGCAACCCAATCATCTCACATAGCCCAGCATCTGGGTACATCCTCCACATCTCAACCATGATGTCTTGAATGCTCTCACAGGTGTGCCCTTGCTGGTGGGTGCAAAGAAGTCCCAGCTGCTTTCAAATTTCCTGAAACTTGGTGAGACTGTCAAGGTAGTGAGTTACAAGTCACACCATCCCAAGAACATACATGAACCTCACCCAATGCCATAAACACTCATGTTGATATGTTTGCAGATTTCAGCCAGGATCTCTTTACCCATCTGGCAAGCTTTCCACAGTTGCCTGATGTGGGGCTCGATTTGGTCAAGGGGTGCTGCAAATCATGAGTAATCTTCCATATCATAGTATCAGAGCAGGTGTTCATGTTGGAGATTTTGGACTTTACTTTACAGCAAGTCATATTACATAATATGCTACTTACATCAGGCAGAAGTTTTCTCCAAGTGCACCTCAGTTTCAACCAACTTGAACTGAGGTGAGATTTGATACTCTCTTTTGAAGGACAGCATAGTTACTTATTTACCTAGTCATTCTTTTATTCAGGTAGTTAATTGTCCTTAACCAGTTTTGACCAACTCAAACTGAGTCATTCTTTTATTCAGCTTCCTCTGTGCTTGCAGCCCTTTAGTCTGCATTAGGTTATGAGCCCCAGCTTGAAAAGAATCTAATTCTACAAAAGTTGGAGGAATGTTTTCATCCTAAAGCACCATGTCAAACCCTATGTCTGCATCTAGAGCTGGCCCACAACTGGGTGCAGCTTTAGGTTCCACATCACCAAGTACTACCTCTATGAAACCCACACAAGCCTCAAGTCACCTATATGATGTTTGCTCATTGGAGAATGATGGGTCAAATTTCCAGACATGGAAATTCCAAATTACAACAATTCTTGATGTACAAGGGCTTTGGGAGATTGTTGGGGGAATGTTGACTAAACAACCAGATGAAAATATGGATCCTGTTGGCCATGCCAAGTGGTTAATGAAGGACAAGGAAGCTTGCACACAGATCACTCTCACTCTGAAAGATGAACCATTAAGTGGAGTCTTACATGCCTCAACTGCAGCAGAGGTCTGGAGAAAGTTGAGTGAGCACTATGAAGGCTTTGGGAAGCAAACCATCGCCTATTTGATTGGTGAACTCTTTCAAGGGACTCTCTTGGATGACACCTCCATGGAGTCACAGCTAAATGCTATGCAGCAGAAGGCAACTATCCTGAAGTTGCTCAGGCAGTCTCTGGATGACTCCCTTGTAGCCATAGCCATGGTCATCTCACTCCCCTCATCATATGCCACCCTCTGCACTATCCTCATGTCATTGGATGGAAAACTCTCTGTCAACTCTGTCATCTCACAAGTCCTGATTGAGGAGAGGTCATGACGACCCCCTTCAGCACAGACTGCACTCACTGCTACCATGTCTGGGAAGCAAAAAGGGAAAGCAAAGGGCAAAGCAAAGAAAAAGAAGGGCAAATGAACTATTGCAAGATTCTTGGGCATTATGAGAGGGAATGCGGGAAAAAGAAGGCAGATGAAGCAGCTAAGGCTTCATTGCAGCCAGAGAAAGAGAAGAAGGATGACTTGGTGGCAAAGGTTGCCCACATGTCACCACAAGTACCCTTGGTCTCAACTCCTCTTTGTCTCTTCATGACACTGCACAGTGGCAGTACCTTGAGCACATGCTGGATAATTGACTCCAGTGCCTCTGTGAATATGTGCTGTCAGCAGAAATGGTTCACATCACTGAAGAAATTCTCACCTCCTCAGCCTGTAATTGTTGGAAATGGAAATTCAATACCCACAATTGCTGTTGGTCGTATTGCTCTAGACATGGATCTGGAGGGTGGAAAGCAAGGCCACATCATATTTCAACAGGTCTACTATGTACCAGACCTTGATATGAACCTTCTCTCTGTGGCCTACCTGGCCAACCATGATGTCCAGGTTGTCTTCAATTGTGAAACATGTTCCATTCTGTCGCAGGGAGAAGTTGTTGGCCTAGGTCAGAAAAGAGACCTCTCTATGTCCTAGTGGCCAGTACACACAGTCCACATCATGTGGCACATATCGTACAAGGACCTTCCCACCTCCTTGATCCATCAGCTGAATTTGTAGCCATTGCAGTTGGCTCTGAAGTCTCCAAGGCCTCCCTAGAAACATGGCATTGTCAATTTGGACATGCAAATGTCAAATCCGTCCTGAAGCTCATCAGCAAGGACATGGTGGAGGGAATGGAAGTTACAGGTACCAGTGAATCACCACAGTTGTGCTGCAATGCCTGCCTGAAAGGGAAACAACATCGGAATGTGATACCAGCCGAGTCTACCACTTGAAGCCCAGGTGTTCTCTACAGAACATACTCCGACATCTGTGGTCCTATGGAAACTACTGCTCGAACTGGCCATCGATACTTCATCACCTTTATAGATGCCTACTCTCACCACCTTGTGGTCAAGCTGCTGAAGTCTAAAGATGAAGCCTTGGGACGTACAAAGGATTACTTCACTTGGTCTGAAGTTGAGACAGGGGAATGACCAAACACTTTTTGCTCTGACAGAGGTGGCGAATATTGCTCACAGGAGTTCTCGGCCTACCTTAAATCAAAGGGAATTCATCATGAAAAGACGAATGCCTACATGCCACAAGAAAGTGGGGTGGCAGAGCACATGAATCGTACCCTGGTTGAAACTGCACGAGCGATGCTGCACGATGCTAAACTTCCAAATAAGTATTGGGGGGATGCCATACTGTATGCGACATACCTCATAAATAGGACACCTACTCATGCCATTGCAGAGGACATTACACCATATGAAGCCTTCACAGGCAGCAAACCATCAGTTGTGCACATTCAAGTCTTCAGATGTACAGCACATGTCCATATACCCCACAAAAAGCGAAAGAAACTCAATGCAAATTCTATTGAGTGTATCCTACTCGGCTTCACAGAAAATTGGAAGGCATTCATATGTCTACATCGCTCGACAGGCCAAGTCTATGAATCAAGAGATGTTGTCTTTGATGAGAATGACTCTACAGGCCCTGACCGTGGAAGAATCACAGAGGACCCCTCAGACGCTATCAGAAAACATTCAGAGACTTCTGGTGAAGCAAAATGTGGAGCAGAAAGAGGGCACGACACACTCATACGACCAGTGGACAAGCTCGGAGCTGCAGAAGAGCTTGAACAGACGTCACTGGACTCAGGAGGGTCAAGCTTCGAGGAGGAAGCCGAGACTGTCGAGGAGCAACCACAGATCGAAAGCAATCGCCTGCCATTGCAAATGCCTGGCCCATGCGAACTGGAACAAGTCGAAACCAAAAGGGTGGACTCACCTGGCCCAGTCCTGAAAAATACCCCCTTGTGACACCTACAGCAACTTCAGAGATCCTCTGAGAGGTCATCCACACAGTTACAAGGGCCACCACAGCCATATCCGAGCCCAGTGCCTACCCTAGAGGTCAGAAGGTCATCCCAAGCTCGAAGACGCCCTACAAGAGACGATGACAATCGCTTTTTTGTGAATTCCTATGAGAAAAGGTCCTTACCGACTCAGGACATTGACCCAACAGGTCAAGAGGGTGGTGAGGGCTGTAGCGGGCGAAACGGCGACCACGGAATCACACAGAACGGTGACACATGGGAAATTTCCATATTTTGATGTGGGCAGAAGATAATTCCAAAGCCAAATGTAGAATATTATATTCTGATATAGTATTATCTAGTTTGCATAATTTTATATTTGGAGGTGCCTCAGAATATTTGCAAAAATATATACTTGTGTGAACAATTAAAACTTCCTCAAAATGGAAAAGCAAATTATATATTTGACGAGCGGCAAAATGGTTGCTAGTATATTATATTCTGCAGAGGATTTGAAGACTGACCAAAAAAAAAATTTTGACAACTGGGGCAGAAAATTATATTTGATCAATTATTTCGATGCACATCAGAATATAATATTGCGCCGAGATCAAAATCAACGGAGTAAATAATATATTCTAACTATGGCGAAGGTTATCGCCCCCTTTATCGCCCCCTGAGTGCCTGCTCAGTGCCCACTCGTAGACCGCTCAGTACCCGTAACTAGAATGACACCCATTTATTTGCAAGCATACTCAGGGGGATGGGCAATAGTATCATCTTATAACCATCACAGTCAGTTCAGGTGCAAAAGAAAACGACTGGAAGAGGTCTTCTAACTGCTGATCGGATTTTGAACAATCAGTAGATAGGTACAGACGATGGATCTGTCGGAAGGCCGTCAGCCAGGGAGCGCAGTATGGCTACCGGGAGTAATGTCATTCAACGATATAACACACAGAAAATGGAACATACAATTATGTTCTGCAGGGGCGAATCAAGGCACATGAGAAAGAGAACCTTGATGGCGCAACATGGGACAGGGTCTCTGGGAGTGTTGAGAAGGCGAAGAGCTATCCTGGCGGGAATTCGGACACAAAGCTCATCTAAGTTAGGGAAATGGGTGGCGCAGGCTAAGGCAGTCTCCAGAAGGGGGTCATCGGATGAGGACGGCCAGTAAAAGCAGACAGTGAGCAATTCCACTGTCGTAAGCAACTTGGCATGGCTTGCAAAAGAGTGGATACAGGCAGGGGATCCATTGAGGGACTTCAAGGAGGGCAGACACACAGGTATACAGGAAGAGCGTGGGATGGTAGGATGACCTCCAGAAAAAGTAAGGCTTGTGACATTATGGCAGGCTAGGAAGCTAACTAAGCTGTGGGTGGGGCAGTTACCGTCCACTTCTAGAAAGAGAAGGTGCTGTAAGGACAGGTGCTTCAGTAAGACTGACCACTGCACAGCTCTGAGTGATGTGTTCGTCAAGGTAAGGCGGGTGATTGGTGAGCTGCATAAGGTGGTAATTGTGAAAGGGATCATCATCGGGGAGAAGAGGATTGACGATGTTAATTCTAGGGCATTAAGCTTGCTGCCACAAGACAGAGTTGCACCGGCAAAGCAGCTTGACCGAAGGCTTGTTTGCGGTATGTCATAGGTTCGTTGGACATCATGGCAGTGGAGGCCTTGGCACCCAGATGCTCGAATACAATTCAAAAGGCGGGCGAATGAGTTGGTCGGTTGCCTTGGAGTGGTAAAGAGTTGCAAATGGACACATGGAACGAGCTCACATCCTTGTAGTGACTTGAAGAAGATGCTGAGTGCATTTAAATCGTTGTCAGTGGTCGCTTCTGCAATGGGAAACCAGATAGAAACTGGCATGATGAAGGCATTGGTGCGCCTCCAGACTGAAAGGGCCTCCAAGACACCATGATCTATGTACAAAGAGGCGGGCGCTCGGGATGGCTCAAAGTGTAAGAGTTGGAAAAATAAGGGTGCGGCTACCTCTCGGAATAGCCTACACACTTGAGTCACACTGCAAGCATTTCACAATTTTTCTTGAGAAAACATGCTGAAAAAATTGAAGAAAGAGATACTCTTTTTTGACACATGTTTTCAAAGAGAAAAGGCAATAATAACACTTTGTTTTCTTTGCATGATTTACTAAAAAACATTGATTGATGCTAATACCCATTAGTGAAGAACCTAATGGGCATTACCATTAATTCATGTTTTTTGGCAGAAAAGACAAAGAAAACATTACATTACATTCACCTTGTTTATTTGAAAACAGCTGAAATAAAAGAGTATCTCTTTTTTCAATTTTTTCAGCATATGTTGGGATGAAAAATTGTGAAATGCTTGCAGTGTCAGAGTCCAAAGTGAGTCCTTGGGAAGATGGGCGGCGATGGCAATCAGCAGTTCGTTGGATAAAGACCACATAGAACATATTTGGTTCTGCAGGACAGGATCACCAGGAGCGCTCTCTACAGTATAACACTACATACCGGGTTACCGTGCGGCAAATATTGCTGACAGATACGACCGACCTGAATGGGGCAGGTGCATGCGGGGGCAGTGATGGCAATCTCCTGACACTGCAAGCATTTCACAATTTTTCTTGAGAAAACATGCTGAAAAATTTGAAGAAAGAGATACTCTTTTTTGACACATGTTTTCAAAGAGAAAAGGCAATAATAACACTTTGTTTTCTTTGCATGATTTACTAAAAAACATTGATTGATGCCTAATTGTGAAATGCTTGCAGTGTGATCGGGAGCGAATCAGGTTGGTCGGTCAGGCAGCAAAGAATGAATGTACCTGAGCGCCTACACAGGCAATCTTACTGGGTGGGTGAATGCCAAGAAACTCCTCACTATGCTCGCGTTTCAAAGGGACCACTTGTCCTCCATCCTTTGTAGTCATCAGTAGCCAGGCGGGCATCAGAAGACGTATAATTATGGGAGGAGCTAGGAGAGCAACCTTCTTCGATAGATGAACGTTGGCAAACTTCTCACTATGCTTGGGCTTCGAAGGGACTGCTCTGCGACCATGGGGTTTATCGTCCTTCACAGCCATTAGCTTTATTGTTGGGCCTCAGAAATAAGGTAATTACCAGCAGAGCTAGCCGAATAACTTTTCGCTGTGGACAAACTCCGAGAGTATCCTCGCTAATTTTGCGCTTCAAGGAGGCCACTGGGTAGCCTTCGTCAGAAATTGGCAGTGGGTTAGAAGGTGTAGCCAGGACGAGACCAGCTCGTCAGATGCGAGTGAACCGGCGACTCTGTGCGTTTATTATTGGAGTGGCCATAGTGCAGGTAACGGATAGTTGGGTGGAATTCACATTCGGTAGTATCTGTGACCCTTAAATCCTCAGTGAAGTCACCACCGATAGTGAGGATAGTCGGTGAGATAGACTCACCAGTGAACACAATCACTGTCGCCTGACAACAAAGAACGACCACCCCTCAGCGTTGTGTGATTAATTACTATTACAACCTGAGGTGTAGGTTAACCCCCCTGACAATAAGGATAATTACTACTAAACTCGAGACAAGCATCATCGCTCGACAATAAACAGAGGACTACTCCTCTGATGCTGAGTGATTAATGAATACCACAAGGCAAGATGGTTAGGGCATGATGTAATTCTAATATAAACCTTCCTGACAATAAACAGACTGGTGCACTGTTATGCACATCAGACCCAACAATTGAAAGACAACCTGGAGCGCCGCAGTTAATTAATAACTTGACCTTTGTGTAGAATAATCTCTTTACTGATAGAGTCACGAGTGCGCCCTGATAATTGTTCAATTGTGGCCGATGTAATCCCACCAGGATTCGGATTTTAGTAGGTGGGAGCGTACTTGCTTCAATATGAAAGAGAGTGAAGGGAGTCTATAAATATACACATCAAAATGCAGTGAAAAATCGATTGAACAGAATGACGTTATACCAGGATGAAGGCAGTTCTGCGAAGACAGGAAACAGGGTCACCACAGTAGCATGATCTACAGCGCAATTCGTTAGGAATCGTTTGGTGAAGTGAAGTTGATACGACTTATACCTAGTAAAGCCACTCCGGAAAAAGTATTCCATGGCTTTCGCATATGTCTGCTGAGACTTAATAGCCTGCAGCTTTAGATACAATAGATTTTTTTCCTTATACCGATCCCAACCTTCTGTATTTATTACAACATGATATTTCATTACCAATCTCGACCAAATCCGTCTATTACAACTGGGCTTTTTATATTATTATCATAAACTACTACTTTAATAGGGATGGTGCGATAGTAGGAGGGGACGCAGAAAGATGGGAAGAAAGAAAAAGCACGGGTGGCAGCTGATGCCTTCTTAAACTGGATGGCATTTCAAAGCCTGACAGAAGTTCGCACAGCGGACGATGGTTCACCAGGTGGAGTTCGTGAGTCACGTGCGGGCTCAATGGCGTTCAGTTTATAAGGCTGCCATTTTCACACGTTACTTCTTTTTTCTTCCCACTTCCACTTCTTTCCATCCTTCGTGCTATGTAGCATAGCTAGTAATGGTAGTATAATGTGTATTGTATGTAGTTAGTTGTAACAAGTGGTGTCTGTTGCATTCCAATTATGTTGTGCAGTCGATTCAACAACACTGTGCAAGACAAAGACCAAGAGACATGAAGTATAGATTGCCAAATCCCTTCTGTTGATAGGATTCTTGGAAAGATGTCCATGCTACATATAGTAAGTGATGTCATGTATTCATGCTCAACATAACATGGTCCATAGTGCATCTAAGATTCCTACAAATCGGGGTCGTCGCATGGGATGACAATCAATCTTGGCTCCCGTAATCTTGCTTCCAGTCCTGCTATTGTGTTAGTGGGTTCGTCGTTCGTGTTCATCGCAACCGTAGCTGCTAGTACTAAATGAATTGATGGCAACAATATATACTAGAGGCTTTATCACAAGTGTTCATCGAAATCCGTTGGCCTTTGGCGGTGGCCATTCTTATTGTTTCTTCTTGGTATAGACTAAATGTTCTAGTGTTCAGCAATAAACTGGCTTATGTCGGGAGACAGTTTACTTTCGGGCCTCCCGTAATATTGCTTCACATGCATTAAATTTCGTTTCTAAGTCCTAGCAGTGGTGTTATTGTCCAATGATGATTTACTGAACTCCCAGCAAAGAAATTAATGTCGCGTGATTCTGCACAAACAAATGGTAATCCAAGAGTCCGTTGGCGCCCTTGGATGGACATGTGTGTATTTAAGCTGCACCGATTGCATCCCAATACAACGCAACATGAAGTATTCTCTTCGCCAGAACCGTAGCTCGTCTCGGTATCAACCATACCTTGCAGGGTTGGCCTGCCAACCCTCCCCATCATCATTGTCATCATCCAACTTCCGTCGTGCGAGGCTCACTCGTAGTAATGCAGTGATCCTGGACCGGAATTTTGGGCATGCTCAGTCGGTGGGTCGCGCATGACTTTTTAGACGTCGTTTGTACTCATTTTATTCTAGACCATCTCCACGCCATCTTGTTCATCCATACCGAAGTCGATAACAACTAGCTTCGATTCAGCTGGACCTCCTCCTGACACCTCAGCCTCGACAATAGTGTCGCGAACCACCGATTTGACAACTACAACAGTGTCGGAAACCCACAGTTCCACAACCAGCTTTAAGACAGCAGTTAGTGAGCAATTTCCACTTTTGTCTGATTCCCTAGAATAAATTCATTTAGGTGATCACCGTGAGGATAAATCGGTCCCTGCTGACGATGAGTCGTACTTTTCTGCCTCGTCTGCATTGGTGGTTCTAGTCAACCCCTCCCCTCCAATGAAATCTGTGCCAATTTCACTTAACCTCCCACTCGCCTTTAAGCAAAGCGTTCAAAGGGCAGTGCAACGGAGGCTAAGGCGCTATGCTGGAAAGTTGGATCCCCACACTGCTAGGGAGGTTGAAGCCAGTATATCAGATGCCGTTGACTTGGCTTTAAGGATATTAGAGAGATCCCATAGGCCACAGGTAACTTTGGTCTATTAGTGTTTATTCCGTCACACCGATAACCACAGACTTCCAGAATATGCCACCCTTGGTGGGCACCTCTGCAAGTGACTTGACTGCTGCTGCTTCGATGTCGGCACACCACTCTCCTGCTATTATCAGCTCTGTGTTATGCGACGTTATTAACAATGCACTTCAGAGTTCTTTAAAGGCAATACGTTCAAGTGGGCGACATTACTTTACAGTGCTTTGCCCACGCGCCGCACCTAAGCCAACACTGACGCCTTGCGCTACGCCCCACACTTATGAGATGGTGAGGTTGGATGCCTCGATGCCTCAAGTACAGAGTCCCCTTGTTCCTGGTGCGTGGGACCAGGATCAGGACTAGAATTAGTCTACAGTGGCCATGCATGGTTATTGAGTGTACTGCCCTCTATATTTATGTGACTCTGGACTGTGCTGGACTGACTGCCCTCTGTATTTATGTCACTCTGAAATTGCACGATACGGACTGACTGCCCTCTGTATTTATGTCACTCTGAAACTGCACGACACGGCTGGTACGACTTTCAATCTCGATGCCAGATTCATACCAAGCTCTTTTTGAGACCTGCCTGGTGATGCATTCTGGCACTGACATAATACTAGTTTGGCAAGTCGTTGTGTCGTGACCCTCCTTCAGACCACAATGTGAAAGTAATACATCGTAAATAACCGGAACTCACTGCACGATCATCATGTCGACGTATCAATATGATTCCAAATTGCGACAACAAATTCGAGCACCTGCCTAGTACGAGTACGCTAAGTTAAGCTGAGAAAGCGAGACAAACTTCGTCAAAAGACATTACAGCCCCATCCTGTGCAACAACTTTTCGCGCATTCTTTTGACAGTGCTTTACACTGCAAGCATTTCACAATTTTTCTTGAGAAAACATGCTGAAAAAATTGAAGAAAGAGATACTCTTTTTTGACACATGTTTTCAAAGAGAAAAGGCAATAATAACACTTTGTTTTCTTTGCATAATTTACTAAAAAACATTGATGGATGCTAATACCCATTAGTGAAGATCCTAATGGGCATTACCATTAATTCATGTTTTTTGGCAGAAAAGACAAAGCAAACATTACATTATATTCACCTTTTTCTTTGAAAACAGCTGAAATAAAAGAGTATCTCTTTTTTCAATTTTTTCAGCATATTTTGGGATGAAAAATTGTGAAATGCTTGCAGTGTTATGCTTAGAATCTCCCCCGAACGAGGTCCCTTTGTAACCATACACAGTTGATTTTTCGCAGTGGGATTTGCAGGTTTCAAGCAAGTCACAGGAATAATGTGATGCTGAATTCCCGAGCCCCTGTTATGGCCAGTCACGGTAACGCACACATGGCCAGGTGGAGCAACACCAGTATCACTGCGAAATGGGTCAGGGCATCTCATCCAGACAATGTGTTTACTTAGAGATGCATTATTATATGGCCTGTACTGATCATTCATGGTGAAGCCCAACTGATAGTGCTGGAAATTACAGCAGTTGGCCTGAAACAGCCATGGAAGTTCACCTGTCATATGAGTTAGCAGGTAGGAGATATAGAAAGATGAGACCCGTACCAAAGTCAGTAGAAGACAAGTCGTCCGCTGTAGTTGTCCATGCCTCCGACGTTGTTGCTGAAGGGTCCTCTGGTATTGCTGAAGGCGGGGGAGCCGATGGCGGTGGTGTGACACTACGGATGTCGGGAATGAATGATCGACGTTGCAGTTCCTGTACTGCGCCAAGAGGGAGTCTTGTCCCATTTAGTACCAAACCAGTTCTAGTGATGAGATTAAGAATAAAGTAATAAAGTCAAGGCAGCAAACCGGGAGTCTTACGGTGTAGCAATGTAATCATTCCTTAAATGGATCAACTGTCCTTGCAGGGTGACACAGCTAATATCTCTTCCGAGTGTCCTCAATGTGCCTTGATAGCCTTTCTTCTCACCATGGATCACCCAGACGTCCCGGCCAATCCATTGTGAGAGCTGCGGGCCCGAACGCTCTGCAACCTTGCGGCAAAATGTGATCGGAACGCTGATCTGCAACAGATGATTAGAATCGGAGGATAGATCATAAGGGTGCTCACCTTTTGCCCATATGTGTCACACACAAAATCAAGGTATGCATTGTCAAAGTGTACTGTCTGCACCGTGCCCCTACTCCGAAACCATTTTCCCCTCGCGACCTCAACATCGTCACCTACACAGATATCGAAACCTTTCTCCTTCGAAAAAGCCAGCGTTCGTGCAGCCCGGTGTACTCGTACATCATGGACGTTCATGGGCACCATGATGTAGCCAACCAGCCGATCTGGATGCATCCCTAGGGTGTCGTTAACATCCGTCTGTGCGCTGGAGTATTGCACCTGCTGATTGGGGTCCTGTCCTTGGGTGCTGTGGACACCAGTCTGTGTGCTGGAGTATTTTGTCTCCTTCACATAGATCCATGCTTGAGTACCATTGACACTCATCCATTCGATGGGGGCTTCAGCGCCCTTGTATGCTCCTTGAGAGATGTTGACAGTGTCACCGGGCAGGACTGCATCTGCTGGTTCGGGAAGACGCATGTGAGTGTCTGTGTGCCCGGTAGCGAGGGAGTGGACATGGTCTGGCATGTGTGCTTCCAACAGCAGGTCAGAAACCTCGAGCTACATTGGTCGTAAGCATAGTATGAGAAGAATGGAAAATGGCAACCAACATTTGGAGATTGACTGTCATGCTGAAGGCTAACGGTACCATCATATGCCATGATAACATGACCGGTATAACCACGGTAGGGACCCGCTATAATCCTCACTGCCTGTCCCGTGTTGAAGACTCTACAAAGTTCTTGAATGGCGCAGTGGATGGTTTCCCCCCTGGCATTGACATCCCCTTCCAATCTCTCATCAGTGGGGAGGAATAGACTAGCAGTTCGCTTGTACCATTCAATGTCAATAAGCCTACCTCGGCTGCCCCTGAGCTCTCCGCTCCAGATTTCGACTGTATCGAATTTGCACCAGAACTGAGCAGAAAATAAGAGCACCATTTCTTCCACGAACAATCATTCGAAATCTGCTATCATGTGAAAGGCTATGTTGTCGGGATGAGGAAGTTCGACCAGGATGACCGAATCGGTTGGTATAGTCAGGCGAAGGAGGCCATGGATGAAGTCGTAGCCACAACATGTGAAGCCAATATCCACTCCAGTGGAAGACAAGATCGGCACTGGATCAAGACCTGCGGTTATCGCCAACTCACTAGAGAAGAGGGACTTCTCACCACGTTGCTCGGGTAAATCGTATGGGTGTTCACGAGGAGCAACAATCAAGACAACATTGGTTGGATAGGATCGTTCGACGAAGCCGATATCACCTTTGTAAGGGCCTTTCTTGATGCAAACCCAAGTTCGGACTGGTAATGTCTGGCGGGCCTTAAAGACAGAGAGCAAGGTGGCTTCCATCGGTGGCAGGAGAATGATGTCCTTGGCCGCAGAAGAATGAGACGGGGGCAAATGATTCCGCACCTCCATTGAACAAGTCCCTGCTACATAGAGTCGGCGGGGCAGCCAGGGTAGAGCTACTACGTCGATGCCATTTGACTTCATGTACTCATACACGAAGCTCTCACTGCAAGCATTTCACAATTTTTCTTCAGAAAACATGCTGAAAAAATTGAAGAAAGTGATACTCTTTTTTGACAGCTGTTTTCAAAGACAAAAGGCAAAAATAATATTTTCTTTTCTTTGCATGACTTTCCACAAAACATTGATTGATGGTAATACCCATTAGCATAGAAGCTAATCAGCACTACCATCAACTCATTTTTTTGCACAGCAAAGACAAAGAAAACAAAATATTATATTTGCATTTTTTATGTGAACAGAGCCCAAATAAAAGAGTATCTCTTCTTTCCATTTTTTCAACATATTTTGGCAAGAAAAATTGTGAAATGCTTGCAGTGTCTGTGCACTTGCTGTATTAAGGAATGGAATGAGCGATTGAGCTGTTCGCGTGATGTAAATGCACCCAAAAAAAGGTCCACAATGTATATGTTCTTCATCATGGGCAAGGGAATGCCTTCCGGGATCTGTGGCAATTTCTGCTTTTGCATATTGTGAGGTCGTGACGGCCCACTATATCGTGCCATCAAACCATCAATAGCACGGCTGAAAGAAGATTTTCCAGTGGGGCCTGCTTCCGTAGGGCAGCCTGCACTCCCTTGGGTTTCATCGATGTCCTCGTCTGCATAGTCATCCTCACTATCGTCCTCCTCGGCAGCTAAGTCGAGAAACTGGCTGATGCCCATCTTTCAGCGCTTCGAGTTCCGGGGAGCCTTGCCAGAAGAACGTCATACTGTACTCCAGGGGGGGTTAGGTTGACTGGCGGGGACGGTAGGTACCAGATCAGTGTGAGTAACAAAGCTAACGCCATAGGCCCGCATGGCTTCTTTGACAAGAGAAGAGGGTGGCTGCAGCTCTTCATTAGAGGGGTCAGATTGCATGAATATCGCGCTGATAAGTGGTCGCCACTCTTCATGGATGTATCGCGACCCGAATCCCCTCAATTTGTTGTCGAGATCGGGGTATCCGATTTTGTCCTGGGCCCAGTCCATCATAAGACGCCATGCAGAAAGATCTTTGAGCAAAGAACCCACTAAGTTTGTGCATGTGAGATAATGTCTATACCATATAGCTGGGTACACATACCTGATGTGCTTGGCATACCATCCCTATCATCGTCCCTAGTGGCTACCTCGACCTTCTTGCCAGAAGTTCCAACTTTGCCCTCGCGGTCCTTCCACTGCTGAGTAGCCTCGTCTGATGGGTGTGCCGGACCTGTGGGAAAAGCATGGTTAACACCAGAACACCCACCAGTCGCATTGCTCGACTCCTTCTCTGCCAACCTCTCCATGAACACTTTTTCCATGTCAGCAAAGCAGAGTGGATCCATAACGATACATTGTGTGACATCCATCCACTCGTCTTCGTCGAAATCAGATCCAAGAACATATTGGATTTCGTCCATGGTGTGCTCCAAGCTAATCGCCTGCGTTGCATACTGGCTAAGAAGGCGAAAGGCCTCCTTCACTGCAAGCATTTCACAATTTTTCTTGCCAAAATATGTTTAAAAAATTGAAAGAAGAGATGCTCTTTTATTTGGGCTGTGTTCACAGAAAAAATGCAAATATAATATTTTGTTTTCTTTGCCTTTTCCTTGCAAAAACATGAATTGATGGTAGTGCTGATTAGCTCCTACACTAATGGGTATTACCATCAATCAATGTTTTGTGGAAAGTCATGCACAGAAAAGAAAATATTATTTTTGCCTTTTCTCTTTGAAAACACCTGTCAAAAAAGAGTATCACTTTCTTCAATTTTTTCAGCATGTTTTCTGAAGAAAAATTGTGAAATGCTTGCAGTGCTTGTTGATCATCCTCGGAGTGAGACGGAATGCGTGGTTAGACATCAGTGAGTTTAGGAACAAGTGAGAGTTGGAAGGTGGAGTGGCAGACGGATGGTTGAAAATGTAACGAATATATATTAGCAAGGGACAATAGGAGCACTACCAGGAATTACCTAAACAACACCTCAACAATGGGCAAGGACTACCGTCAGGCGGTTATTTCAAGTAGCAGCAGGTGACGGACCTATAGGCAGGCGCTCGTTAATTTGTAGCAAGTAAAACTAACAAATCCATACCTAACTGCCAAAGTTTCGAGGTTCCACAAAACAGTGCCCATATGTTTCTTCGTAGGACGATCATTTTTCCTAGTACCTCAAACAAGGGACGAATTCACATCCACATATATGCATATTTGCATAATCATTTACTGTTTTAAGTACCCTATCTAGTTATCTAGTTATCTTGTTATTGTAGCAAACAGATGAAGCAGAGAAGTATGGGGGGAAAGAAAACTGACATTTGTCTCCGGTAGGTCTTTTAAACTGGATGGCGTTTCAGAGTCCGACAGAATGTCCGCACTGTCCACCTCTTGGCAGAATCCGTGTGGACATGCTAAAAATGTCAGTCACGTGCAGGCTCAACGCGGTCCAGTTTATAAGGCCACCATTCTCACACACCTCTTTTTCTTCTCCCTCCTCCATTATATTCTTGCCCCCTCTAGTAGTGTAGTAGTGGTATGGCATGGTACTAGGTTATGTTACTAGGTTTTTAATGATACAGTACGTATAGGAACTTCGCCAAAATATGAGAAATGTGAGATGTCATACTACATTAAAAAATAAGATCAGGATGTCATAGTACGCTGCTGCAACAGTTGCAGGTTTTGCATTTCCCTGCGCCCTCCGCAGGCAGTCTCTGATACCTTTACATGTAACCTGGTGAGTCCTGTGGTCACGTTTTAACTCCTTTATTGCAATTCACGATGCTCTCTTTGCAGACACTGTCATTCATGCATCTCTGCACACGATAGGGAGTAACACGCAAGATCCTTTCAAGAAATATATCCACCGTCAAAAGATAGCATGTCAAGTGAGTCTTGCAGCCGCATTTAATTCCTACACTATAAATCACGACGCCACTCTTGCAGACACTGTTGTTTACACCTCTCCGCGCAACTTGGTGAGTGATATGGTACCTTGCTGTGAAAGGATTTTGAGTTTAGGTTGTCTTTAGGTCGTCTTGTGCTTAGTCTACTTACCATCATTTGGACGGCTAGACACTGCAAGCATTTCACAATTTTTTTGCTAAAAACATTCAGAAAAAAGGGAAGAAACTGATACTCTTTAATTTGGGATGTTCTTGTGAAAATTAAGGAAAAAATATAAAGGATGTTTATTGTCCATTGTGCCTCCCAAAATGGTATGCAGTCATGTAAAATCATTGGAGCTAAAATTATTACAAATTTTTTCCAACATGATTTTCAGTAGAATATGTATGAAACATTGTAAATCTTTCTCCAATAGATATCACATGTTTTGTGGTTTAATAATCCACTGATTTCCTACAGCAAAGTTTAAAAAGTATGGATTATTTATGTAGCCAAAGTACTGTATTTGAAACAATGACTTGTATGCTAAAGTTCATGTGAAAAACATTATGTCTTTTTGATTGTCAAACATGCAACATGCAAACAAATATATTTGCACAAAAAATCAAATGAAAAATATAGTCTTTTCACATTAAAATTATCTATTCAAATACTGAAAATTCTTCCCAGATAGAAATAGTCAGTATATTATTACAAGAAAGTTCACATCCTGGGCATCTCCATAGTCTTGTGGATTGTACATAGGACAAAATAGACCCCTGAATGGCTTCTTGGCCGTGCGATTCCACTATGACGACAGCACAATCTTCAATATCCTCGTACTCGTGGGTTGTCTTCAAATGGTCATACAACTGTACACTAAGCTTTAACACTTAGATTTTCGAAAAACATCTATCAGTAGTCTGAATCATGCGAATCACCATATCTGCTCGAGATATCGGGTATCCAACCGTCTCTCGTGGCATGCAGCTCACAGACTTGGCACGTACGAAATTCATAGCTGGTAGCGTGATCAACAGGGATTTATTAGAATCTGCCTGATCGGTAGTGCAAACGACTCAACACCACATGGGAGCTTAACTCTAATGTCCACGCGTGGACGCATACCGTAAGTCCAGTACCAGCAATAAAGTCCAGAGCTTACTCGATTGTGCACATAGGCTGGCGGCAGCTCCAAGCCATCCACAATCCCCTCCTCAAGTATCCAACCTATAAACAAGTTCCATCGTCTTAGGCCTACCGACGGTCTCACCAACGTTCTGCATCCACAAATCACAGCATTATGTGTATACCAAACGGACAATTTCAAGTATAGTTGAGAGCTTCCGAGAGCGGGTCGCGCACAATAATCGGGTTCGAATGTGGTAGGCCACTTGAGTTGGAGAGCGGAAGGCAGAGAGAAGAGAAACCTATAGTCGAGCGCAGTTTCACCACGCCAAATGAGATGACGGATGCATCATATCCACCAAGATCTGTACAAAATGCAACACACCCACATCAGCGTCAGCACCTGGCCCGTGCTCATGGGAGGGAACGCACCTGAATTCCAAACGTCCTTTCGCTGAAAGCAGCGCTGCAGGGGTTCAACATTCAATGTTTGTAGGGTGTGCCATGCTAGTAGTAATCACAGCCCGAAAGCCTAAATTCATGTCGAGATTGAAAATGGGCTTACATAATAGCACTTCGAGTCGTCTTGACTGCGATGATGACTTGTCGATGTCTCGACTTACACTCCTATCGCTGTGGTAGACCGTCCGCAGCACACGGTGGGTACCCATACAACGCAGATTTCTCATCACTAGACGTATGAATAACCTTTCGCAGCGCGATAAACGCAATGGGTTCCACCCTGCTGTCGGTGTCGATAACCTAGTTTCTCCCGGTCGAACCAGACCGCATAACGTAGTGCCGCACATACGTGAGAAAGCGAGGTACTGCGAGAGGATACGAACGCATTTTTGCCCCGGAAGTCCAACATACGTATGACTTCATGTGTAACTTACCTAGGCATGGTGCATCTCATCTTGAGATGGATCTTCCCTGGTGTCCAGATCCGAGAGATGGAGGTGGTTGATAGCGCTGTGCTTTGGTTGCCAAGTAGGTCGTTCGCTACACCCAAGAAGTCACTAAAGTGGTCGGATTCGTAGTTTTCATCTGCACGAGCATCCAGCACTCATACTCAGGGAGCCGTGGCTGTGGGGTTGAAGCGCCTTACTGCGTACGCTACTTCTATACAGTACTTAACTACGCCTCATAGCAAGTTAAGTACCTGGAACTATGCATCGTGGTCTGGGCTCTCGGTTGATCGTTATTCACTATTGACAGGACACGCCTTCACCCCAATGATCACTAGAGAATCGGTACACAGGATGCGCCCCGTTCGCTGTCGATACTATCCCCTGCCATGCAGACACTCCTTGGACCCGTATGCCCATGCACAGGTCGGATGGCACTGCACGACCTGCCACACCGTCCGTCGTCCTACAGACGACGGACTCCTGCGTTCCGAATAAGGCCCGTCACCTCGACAGGAGAGTTAATCACCATTGTCTAAAACACAGAAGTGTTGCACACCACCATTCCCATGATACTCGAGTCGCCCTATGCTCGTTTTTGAGCGATTGACGCCACCCACCCACCCGTTAGTATCATGGATGTCCCTTGAACCAGAATGTAGCCCTCATCCTCTAACTATGATCACGATACCGGCGAGATCCCCCACACAAGCATTCTGACTCTAGGCTCTTTAGAGCCTTTTGGTGTCATTCCCAACGTACCACTCGTTTCGCCAATGGCCACTCGCCTGCCATGTGCCAACCTTCTGCCATTAGAACAATGCAGGCAGCCTTTGCGGAGAAAGACAATCAGATACCCCTGCCACGTGCCCAAATACCTCATGGTGTAGAAATGCCACCTTGACAAAGGGACGCCTTTATGTTTAGTCCATCTAAAAACCCCCTCCCCCACTTTGCAGCATCTAATGCCCTTCCAACAGACTCACTCTGCCAACGATGGCAAATGCCCCCACTCCGCATCCCCCGAGCCTCACTCTGACGGCGCTGGTGGAGAGTCGCAGGCAGCATGCCATAAACGAAAGATTCCACGCCTTACAGAGCACATGGCCTTCACTACCTTCACCCCTGCATCGACCCAGCCACCGCCTGCGCCACTCGACTCCGACACCCCTTCAACCCCCACCGCAGCCCTCCCACCGCTTCCTCTTAATTCCTTTTCATACGCTGCTGCGGCCGCCTCTTCCCCTTCCTCTGTCTCCGGTCACGTATTTCCGCCTGACCTTGAAGTCACTCCAACACCTCCAGGTGGCTTCCCCATCCCCCAAATTGGGTGTTCTGTCTGGAAGAACATCAATCATATAGTCAGAGCGTCGTGGACGATCAAGCCGGGTCCCAAGGTCTGGGCTCGAGTCTGGAAGGCGAGGTACAACGATGATCACCAACCCACCCTGACGAAAATACAGACTCTAGTGGAGAAAATTGCCGGGCCAGGGGTGGCAACGACTCTCCATGTAAGCGTGCCGGTCGCTGCGGAACGTTTACGGGAAAGACTCCCCCCACCGTGGCACTACCTTATCTCCAACATTCCTCAGAGCCTAGCGGACTTCCTAGGACGACAAGTTGTTGTCTCCACACCAGATGTTACGTGCTTCTTCCTACCTTTTGATCCACCGCTGCAGACGTACCTCTGTACCTTGGAGAATTTCGCCTTGCCCTGCACTACAGAAGCTAACAATGCCGTAGCCGAGGTAGTCAAGGCGACGCTACTCTGCGATCGTGAAGGCATTTCCTTCATCGAGGAGCGGTTGGAGAACCCTGGCACCGGTGCAGCGGAGCGAGCTATCAAGTCCATCTACGCCAGCAGTTTCATCATAGCCCTATCCCCGACTAAAAAAAAAACCCTTTGGAACGTTTACTGTCGCAACCCCCCCCGACCTATCCCTTCCAGACTTCTTCGCCTGGGCCTGCAAGGTCCGATCCATGGAATTCATCACAGAGGACTATGGCAGAGGTACGGCCCGCATCGGGGACAAGCAACTGATCTGCTTCGGCTGCAAATCGCTGGATCACCCGACTGGTCTATGCCCATTCACCAGTCTGAGTGGATGGTTTGGTCCTGCCTCACAGTCGGTAACCGCTGATGAGCGCAATATGGTGGAGAGAGACCGTGGATGTCCAAGGAAGGCTGGACAACGAGGTATTGTACGCGGTCGTTACCACAAAAGAGGCTCCCTGAGACTGGGTCGCCGTTAGGGTGTCCAGCCGGCGGCTCGTCAACAATACCGTATGCTGCCCTTCCCAACCATTCCTCGTGCACTACATTGTAAAGTAACTAACTTTCTCCCTCACTGTTGTTCAAATATGCCTAACGTCCCTGCCTTGTACATCTCTACCCTCACCACTTCATGACTTTACCCATCGTTACCCATAACCTTTTCACAAAAACGTTCCATGTCACTTCTAAGCTCCTGATCACACGGGGCCCAAACATGCTGGGGGAGGCCACCTACGACTGGTCTCGTAGGAGGCAATGAACATCATAAACTTACTTGACCTTACTTGAAGGTTACTTTATAACTGTCATATAGCGCTCCGACCATTCAAAAACTGTAGGAAGCGTATGGTAGGTTAGCCGACTATGTAATATGTTGCAGAAGTAGCTCAGGTATAAACAGATGTATATACTTCGCCCGTCTGACACAGATAAGATCGTCTTGACTAGTCAACTCATCCAGTCTCATTCCCGTTTTCAATGGCCCGTCGATTACCGTGATTCACTCCTATCACTGTTGTAGACTGTCCGCAGCGCACGGTGGGTACCCCGTGCAATGCAGATTTCTCGTCACTAAACGCACGAATAACCTTTCGCAGCGCGATAAACGCAATGGGTTCCACCCTGCTATCGGTGTCGGTAACTTAGTTCCTCCCGTTCGAGCCAGGCCGCATGACGTAGTCCGAGACTGTCTTCTGTCGCAACCTCAACGGGTTTCTCCCTCATTTTTTTTTCCCGCTCAAAACCGACGACGTTTCTGCGCTGCCAGCACCTGTGATGGCTGATGACGTTTGACAGTCATTTTCGCAGTCGTCCATCACAACAGTCCCCGTTATCGAGTATTCAGGAGGGATAACCATGAGGTACGTTGTACAATGGCACTGATACACACGGGTGTCCATGACTGTGCCGCACATACGTCAAAAAACTGCACGTTCCGAGGTACTGCGAGAGGATATGAACGCATGTTTGCCCCGGAAGTCCAACGTACGTATGTCTTCATGCGTAACTTAGCTAGGTATGGTGCATCTCATCACGAAACATATCTTCCCTGGTGTCCAGATCCAAGAGATGGAAATGGTTGACAGCGCAGTGCTTTGGTTGCCAAGTAGGTCGTTCACCACCCCAAAGAAGTCAATGAAGTGATCGAATTCAATAGTTTTCTTCTGCACGAGCATCCGGCACAGAGAGCACTCATACTCGAGCGACTGTGGCTGTGGGGTTGAAGCGCTTTGCTGCGTATGCTACTTCTAATGTTGCCTAACTAGTGTGTCGGCAGTCGACGAAAACCTGTTCGCGCCTCCTTCAATGTTGTAACTCTCTGCATATTTCTACCCATTTTTTCAACTCCTACGTTCGAGCAAAGATGCCGGGATCGTTTCAACAACGTGTCCGACTGCGACATGCCGAGATACTGTGAGGCAAGTCGAGGATACTTGTTCACTCACGTCTTCTATGCCTATCAAAGCTGAGCGCTGTCTTTCGAACAATGGATACTGCCCTCGCCGGTATGACTAGCGATAGTTGTAATATGGCCACCAGTGCGAACAGAACTAGTACACTGCGAATCGCCCTTGCCATCTCTCGGACCTTTCTTGACACCTCAGATTCAGCCGGCCCTGTTTCTACCAGTGCTTCCTCACTTTCCGCTTGAATACAAAGGCATCGATTTCGTCATCGTTCGTCACTCTTCACATTTCACACCGCCATCCTGACTGCGATTCTAATTAGGTCCTTGTCACCTGTCATCGCCACGCATCGTTGTGGTCTTCTGGTGCCGATGTCATACTACAGCCTGCATGGGTGTGCACGTGCACGCGCCGATCACGAGCGGCACTTTGTGATATTCTCTTTGTCTGGTATGTTCGGCCATCGATTGTTAACCACGGTTTCACGATTTATCGCCACCGTATCACTTCCGTCTAACTGCTTTCGTAGGAGGGGCCATCCAGATGCCTCGTCGTTTGTCTGATTTTGGTTAATCGCGACGCCTGGAGCCCAGATCCGGGATCAACACAAATGCCAATATCATGCCATCGTGTGTATATTTGGATGCACATGCGACATTTTTGTATAGGGATCAAGCCGAGGAAAGGGAGGAAGACTCGGACTCGGACTCGGACTCGGACTCGGACTTCGACTCCGACAACGTTACTACTGAGAAAGACAGTGGTGGCATGAGTGACGATGATATGCTTGGAAATCCCTTTCAGTCGATGGCCATTGAGGTAATACAAGCTTAAATCCTCCGCAAGTTCGATGATGTCCTTTACTAAATCTGGATTTTTCATAGATATCGGGCATGCCGGAACTGGGTGGGGAGCACAATCAAGCGAGGAGCTTGAAGGGGGAGGGCAAGGTACGTGCTGACTTTGGTGCTTCTGGCTTTTCAGGATGGAATCGCCCCGTAGGCTGTTGGCATCTGGCACGGGACCCTCTGAATCCAGGCTCACCGGAAATGTCAACAATACAATAGTGGTTTAGACTGGTCCAAGTCCACGCACCCATAGCTAATGTGCCTCGTAGGCTCCCGCTGTTTGCACCACAATACGGTCAACTGAAGGTGCTGCTCTGTGAAAGGGAAAATGAAGGTTTGACCTCACCTGTTGGACATCATTCCGTGGCTGACAAGTCCTCCTAGGTTCCCGTCCTTGATCCTCTTGCTTTCTCCTGGCCTCTCGAGCGCCTTTTTTTTAATGCCCTCTCCGTTGGTTCCTCGAACACTCCCTGGACCCTCTACTTCTTTCCAAATGGGATGCCAGGCAGAGTGTAATGACACGACCAGTTCACATCCCTATCCACAGGTAATGATAGCTCGTTACCTCGTATTTAAATTGCTATCGTTCTCACGTATGAATAAACTTAGAACGCTGACGCTGGGAGGATGCGAGCTACAAGACCTCCGGGACAGCATCGAGAGCAAGATTCGAGCCAATATTTGGCAGGAACTTGGGAAGATCTTCTGTCGTCATTGCGTTGGAGAAGGCTCTTCCTGATCTGATAAATCACTGCGCTGAGAGTGGCGCCGGACCAAGTTCATCACCCACGAGTAAGTTTATCTTCAGGAAGACAAAGAAACTCTCGAAGCCACGAGCACCAAGTCACAGCGAATTCAAGGTAGACGAACTAGGCACACATGTAACCCAGAGCCGCTGACAATTTCCGCTCTAGAAATCTGTTGGGATCTCGGAAGGAGCTTTGCATCTATGAGACCCCGAAGGTCTGCCACAGACCGTTGGTCAGA
>JANFAE010000811.1:0-28485 GCA_024613145.1 Pisolithus marmoratus | reverse complement strand
GAAACCACTCCTTCCACCCTCGAAACCTCTCCTCAGCTCCAACACCTTCCCGACCTCTTCTTCTATCAAATCTCTTAGTAGGGGCCTCGCCGCGCCTACATCCAATGGGGGCTTTAGATCGCGACCGTCCTTGGTCGTCACCCTTTGCCTCGCCTCGAAACCCGAAGACCACAAACCCCTTCCAACACGCCCAATCCCGACAACCGAGCCCCCGAAGGGCACGCATCCTCTGCATCCCTTGTCTCAGAGTCAGACAGCCCTCAAACCATCCTCAATATGCTCGACACAATCCCAGGGCTGCCGCCCTCTTGGGGCACACACACTAAGAAGAGGGGGGGGAATGGACGAGTCCTTGACCCCCCTCGAGTACCTGGGAAGTAGTTAGCCACATGACATAGAGTAGATGACTTAGGAAATATATTTAGCCCCTCGGCATGGCTCGCCCACTAAAGCCTCAACTCTCCTTCAGACTCGGCTACTGAGTACCATGGCTTCGATCTGCAACCTGCATGCTTCCGAAGATATGGGACGTGCATTCGCCATCGTCACGAGACATCTCGGAGGCTGCTCGAGCCTGGACCATCCTTCGTAGCACGCTCCTCGACAGCTCTCGTTCCTGTAACGTAATCAGCTCTTCGTGCTAGATAGGAAAACTTAACCAAAAGAGATTATTTCGAAGCAGCGAGCGCAGCTGCCGAGAATGTCCCTGCCCGTAACCATCATAAGGAGCTCTCTCGAGAGCCGAGCCTCGTGAGGCAGACTACGCCATATAGGCTCGAAGCTCCCCTTCGAAAGTTCGCATTCCTGTAACGAGTCATCAGTCCATAGTGTAGAGCAGATAGAAATGAAACAAAGAAAATAGTTTCTATTCGAGGCTCGGTCGAGCCTCGAAGGTTCCATCGTGCACACTCGTAGCTTTGAGCGTGTTTGTTTGCGTGTCCTTGTTTGCTGTAAGAGTGAGTGATCGCCTTCCCGATTTGGAGGACTATTGCTGATCCTCGTTGTCTCCCTTCTCGCTCCCGTGCTGCCCCTCCCTTCACTCTGTCTCTATGTCTCCCAACAACCCTGCTGCCTGTCGAAGTCGTCCGTATCTTCGGAGGATGCTAACCATGCGCTGGCCGTCCTTCGCCAGCTCGTCTCGATGGCGGAGGGGGCTCCTCTGAGAGCGAGGAGATGTTGGCTGGTTTGAGCAGCCTCGAGGTGCGTCGTCGCGCCCATCTTCTGTCTCTCTCGTTGCTAACCTTCTGCCTAGGATACCATTCGTGCTGCAGCCGAACCTCCACTCCCTGCCCCCTCTGCATCCTCCAATGCCCTCGGCATCCCACCCGCTCCCTCATCTGATGCGCCGGCCATTGACGTGCTCGTGCACGGCACCTCGTCTCCCTCGGCTCCCCCCGTTTCTCCTTCGACCCTGACCCCGACTTCTTCACCCGCTCGCGCACGTCCTGGATCCGAGACCGACGAACTGGAGGACGCTCACATGCCCCTCTCTGCCAGTCGGCAATGCCGTCTTTTCGATCCCTGCCGGGTCTCCACTAGCTGGTCGAGCACGCCTCGAAGAAGCGCGTCCTGGCGTTCGTGCCGGCTCTGACATGGAGTGGCGCATCTATGCGCCAGATTACCGTCTCAGGTTCGTTCCTCGCGATTCGAAGGGAGGTGGATCGGTAGCCTACCCTCCCAAGCCCTGCAAGGGCTGCCTCGATGCGAAGACGGTTTGCAGTGGGGTTAGCGGCTTGAAGTGTGCTCGATGCCGAACCAGGCACTCAGTCTGCTCGCTTTATGTGAGTCCCATCTCGCTATTCGTTCCTTTCTCTCGTCTCAACCTCGACCACCCTTAGCAAGACAACGTCGAGAGCCGTGCCTGGGCCAAGTCACTCGTTTCCAAGATGGCACCAGCCGAAAACCACCTTCCACCTCTGAGACCCCTGCCGACGCCAAACCTGCACCTAAATCGAAACCTGCCCCCCCTCGTTCCAGGAAGAGAATTCGCATCGATGCCTCTCCCACCGCCTGTTCCTCGTGCTCGAACATAGCCGTCTCGGCTGCCCCTTCGCCTCTCCCTACTCCGTCCAACCTACCTGCCAACCTCGTCGTCCCCAACACCCCTTGTAACTGCGCGCTCGCCCTTCGAACCGTCTTGGTTGCCGCTGTCGAAGCTCTCGACCAGTCCCTCGAAGAGCAGGGCGTGCCCGAGAAGACCCTCGGTAAGCGTAGGGCTCGTGACTGAGCTCGTCTTGTAGGTACATCGCCTAGCACTCGTTCCCTCCCTTGTCGCGAAGCTTCAACAGCTTCGATAATATACATCCTGTATCTCGTATCAGTGCCGAATATATGCTGCCCTCGTATCACCATTAAACAAAAAGGAACTTAGGTCTGATTTTATTTACTCAAAGTTGCGAGTTTGCCTCTCGAACTTCACAACCCTCGTGCATCGTAGCACGATGACACGCATAGCCAATTATTAAGGTATGATTTAGACACTCTCACCTGGGCCTTTCTCTTTTTCTAGTCTTTCCATTATCGAACAATCTCTTCTTGATGCAATCCCCTCAGTGGGCACGGTCTTACAAGCCCGTTCGAGCCACTCGACCGGCCCTCGACATTCGGGCTACGAGTCCACCAGGGTCCCAATCGAAGGTGTGCCTCGTTCCCTCCTCAACCACTTGTCCATCTCCCCTTCGAGGAATTGCACTGGCAATTGTAAAGAGATCCGTCCTCGCCTCCCTTACCATTTTCCTTCTTGCTCTAATCTCCTCTGACTTATCTCTAGCACCGCTGTGGACTCTCTCGACTATGGGCTCGGTACTTGAGAACATGGACATCGGACTCACCCTCCTGCACAACATCAGTCGTGACTCAACCATGAACGAGCACCAAAGTAAACTCGAGGACTCGGCGTCCTCCTCACGAATATCTGGGGGGCTCGCATCGCCTCCCCTCTCTCCCTCACTTGTGACTGCGCGGATCGAGCCTGACTTGATCTCTCTTGTTGCAGTCCTCCCACTCTGTAACAACACCTCTCTCTCCGCCCTCGAACTCGTAGATTCCATGCTCGATTCTCCCGTCATAGCCCTGCTCTTCGCTCGAAACTTGCTCTTCGACTCCTCGAAACTTCCACAACATCCTCGATGCCAACACCTCTTTCCCCTTGCTTCTCCCTCTCGTTCGATACCTGTGCTTCAACCCTCGAACTCTCGATAACACCCTCGACGCCAGTCCCTCGCCTTCTCCTCGCTTCTCTATCCCGACACAGCCTTCCTTGTCGACGGGAAGCTGTACTGCCTCCGCTATCTCTTTCCTCGAGATGACCACCTGTGATCCACCATCCAGAATCCCTTCGGTTGTGACCTGACCTGTCGTGCTCCACCTCCATGAATGAGAGTGGCATTGACAAGCCTCGATAAACTCTGGGCTCTCGTCACCTTGAACTCCACACTTGACACCTGCGTGCTCGATGCTTTCTTCTTCGGCTCCAGTGAAGTCATACTCTGGCTCGCTTTCGTCATTTGTCGAAGGTCACCATTGATCTGGGCTGTGTGACGCTGGCCGTCGCTGATGGCCAAGCTCGCCCCTTGGACATCACTCATGAACCGGTGAGTACCCTTATCCTGGTAGGACGACACCCTCTGCACCTCGACCTCGACCCATACCTGCGGCTGCTTCTGAGCCAGATCCTGCATACCCTGGTCACTGGCTCGCTTCTCGAGGGCTGCGCCTCTCTTGTCCTCGAAGCCCTACTCCTCGCTGTCTCGAAACTGATCCCTAACGAGGAACTTCAGCTCGTCCACAATGTATCTTAGAGGCCAGGGATCGTCGTAGCGAGCGTATACTGTAAACGAAGCTTCAGGTTGGTCAACACCTCTCACTTCAACTCTGGATCGAGGCCTTCGAGTATGTAACTGTCGTAGTTGCCTGGGGTGATCTTGCCCTTCGAGTAAAGGTACACGTGGATCAACTTGTACTTGCGAAGATACTCGCCAAGGTCTTCCTCCGTCTCAAAATCCCTCTTTCTTTGTGCCCTTACGAGGTTATACAAGTCCTCCCTGACAAACTCTTCTAGTTTCGAGGCACTGGGGTACAGGCCTATCAGCCTCGTGATGAAGTCGTTCCACTCCGTCATCCTCCACCCTAGGGTGTTACTCCACAGGGACGCGGTGTCTTCATCAAGGGTACCAGTACGTCCATTTGATCCACTCCTTCTCGCTCTTGCACCCTGCTAGCTGGCATAGATACTGGATCTCGTTCAGGTAAGTTACGAGGTCTCGTTGCTTTACCTGAGAACTTTGGCGCCTTGCTCGATCTTCGACTCGGCATCCCATCGAGCGGCTCTGGCGTGCGAGAGCCCATGGCTCCTCGACCTAACATCTCGAGGACCGCTTGCCCCTCTGACCTTTCGTGCCTGCGGTATGACTCTGTTTCTCCATGATGCCGCTCTCCTCTCTCATCCTGTCTCTCTCCGCGAGTATGACCATTTATCTCGCTCATCCCTCATACCTAACATCCCTCTCTCCCTGCTCCTCGATCTGGTTGATTCAGGGGTGTAGTTCGCGTGTCTCACCCTGCCCGTACGAGGGTCTACCGTAAGAACGAGACTCTGCACGAGGGTAATAGCGCGAATCGACAAAATGGTGGTGGTGGTTTCGAGATGGGGATCTTCTGGTTGAACGAGGAGGGGAGTACTCCCGAGGCTGCTGCGCTGTATACGAGTACGAGCTTCCCTGCACGTGTCTTCTAGAACGAGACCGAGAGTGCACGACAGGGTGGTTCCTAGAATAAACGTCATGTGGGCTCGAATGTCCTACCATCGCCCTCTCTCATAGCGCTCCTCGTGGTAAGTCGGTCTTCTCTCCGTGCCTGTCGGCACCCTTTCCAGTGCCTCGTAGCTTCTGTGGGCCCTGTCATCTACCCAGTAGCTTCTCGTGTCCTTGCTTCGTGTCGTAGTGTACCATACATTTTGTCGGCTGTACACATGGCAGTTCTGCGTGGCTAGTACCTGGTGCTGGATTAACAAAGAACCCCCTCGCGGTGGGCTCCAGATGTAGGGAATTAGTTTGTAGGACCAGGGAACACAGAGAATAGAAGTGTTGCGAGTCTCGTTTCGTCCTCGAAGAGGGTTCTCGAAACCCAGACAGCTCAGGTACTAAGTTGGTGCCAAGAAATGAAGACTGGACTTAGAATTTGACACTGAGAAAGGCCATTAAAAGCATATATGCAGCAAAGGCACAATGACTCTCGAGCTTCGCCCCAGACTTGGGCTACTTGCTCTACAACGAATGCACAGAAGTGTAGGTTTTTTTTTTTTTTTACATGACTCTCGCGCCCCAAACTCCTCACGCGCTTAGTCATCACATTACCCGCCACACTCCTAAGTTCCTCCCCTCGCTCCTCTCAATCCTCAAAGCCACCTCCTCAACCCTCGAAACCACTCCTTCCACCCTCGAAACCTCTCCCTCAGCTCCCAACACCTTCCCGACCTCTTCTTCTATCAAATCTCTTAGTAGGGGCCTTGCCGCGCCTACAGCGTGTCATATGTTGTATTACTACCTGGTCAAACCAAAGCACCCACTCGTTGTAACCGTCGTGCTCAATCACTGCAGATAACTAATTACGGTGATCCGATAAGTTTGGAGTATATTGTCTGGTTCGTATGCCCTCCATTCCAAAGCTGCTTCCTCCTGATGATACATGGCAGGTCATTTCCAGTACGCAGACCCAATTTTATACAACCTGATCTTGAATGTTTCCCCTGCTTAGGCATTGTTTCCGGTCAATGTGCGTCCCCTTCATCTCACTAGCCTTTATGATAATACTTTAACTGTATTCCAGTTATTTGTGATTATCATAGTTCAAATGTAAGTGACACTTTTTTGCATGTCGATGTTCACAAACCCATTATCGCTAGCTTCTTTGTACATAAAATATATTGCCGTATGTCATGCTCGACCTGCTACTCAAGACTTTGTTAATTGGTATTCAGTTTGTCGCCGCCAAATGAGGTGGTGGTTGGTGACCGCGCCAATTGTGAGTGTATTTACTTGTGTTGGAAAAGGTATCATCCAGTGACATGGTCATCGTAGAGACTACTACTACTAGCTAGCTTCGGTGAGGTTCTCTTATGAATTGCGCTCACGAGTGGTTTCTAATGATTTTTCAACAGGGTTTGGCATGGGTGTGTACTGTTCCTCTACTACGTGAGACTTATTCCAATCAACATGCAGGGATAGTTGTTTTGATGTACTGCATTCTATCCAACCATCTTCGCTGAAATACTGATGCTATGCGCGTAGGTTCGTCAATAATGCGAGTAGCGTCGCTATACAGTTTAGGGTAAGCTCGTTAACGGAAACATTGGTGCACCGGATTACGAGTTACTATTCCAAGTTTTCCACCTACATACCCTGTGGGGTCACCGGAGTTCTGTGTGACGTTCTGATTACCATATCACTCTGCATACTTTTCTATAACAGCAGCTCCGGCTCCGCGTTCCCAAGGTGGCTCTAGTCTCCCATGATCAATAACTCAATGCTAACGGACCCTGCTCAGAACGAAGCGTCTCTTAAACACACTCATCATTTATGCTGTTAACCGGTGTGTGCTGATTTGGTAAGTTTGATCGTTCTTTGGTTTGTAATTATGACTTGATTCAGACTTTTCGTGGTAGTCTCGTTTCCATTGCCGACCTTGTTGGAGTACGTATGACATATTGCATGGCCGCTATGCCAATCTCACACTTGCTTTAGACCGTTGGACTCCAAAATGCATGGGCCATGGGTATGAACTTCATCCTTGGAAAGCGCGAGTCTTCCATGCGTGGCACGATGTGCAGAACATCCCACCTTACTGTCGAATAGTATATGCCAACTCGCTTCTAGCATCGCTAAACACCCAGCAATACCTTCGGTCGCAGAGTTCAGATGCTGTGTCCAATCTGCACCTCGGTGTTGTTCAGTTCTCCAACCTGCCAAATCATTCGGGGGATGTAGGTCATTGTGGGGATGGAGGAAGGCAGTTGGGTGTGCGCGAAGTGGCTGTTATTGATATCAGCACTGAACCGGCATTCGATAAGACTACGATGTTGCACAGAGAGGGAGAGGTGTAATTCTAGTAGTTTTACGCTGCGTCCGCCACGCGGTTGAAATGATGTAGGTGGTACGAAACATTTCCTACGGTGACCTGCAAGCCGCTCCTTTTACCCCATGACGGTCCCTTAAGGTTGCGATTTACGCTAAGTCTTGCCATGGTCTAGTTTTCCGCCACGAAAGAGTTCAGCAACTTGTCTGCCTGGGCGGCGATGAGGTGGCAGTCATGTGTTTACACATTGTAGCACCGATGTACGTTCGTCAAACGACGATACTGCCGCATCGGCAGCCGTTACTATGATCAAGGGGAGTCAGTTGTGGGCAGTGTTTGATCGTATCCGGGTAGGTGAATATGGCTTTACATGACATCGTACTACGTACTACCCTCTCCTTCTACCTCCGCGGCAGCCAGGGGTATGTTATTGAAAAGCAGCCGGAAGAATCGCCAATTCTGGCTCCACGTGGGAGTTCTAGTCAGGTGTGGGGGTCTCCCCTGACCTGGTCACTAAAGGCTACACAGAAGACCATCGTATGGTACCGTGCTACTTACATCTTATTGCCTCAGTGTTCATTCTAAGCTGTCTATCTCTTAACCTAGACAGGTTTGGACTCGGCATCATCTTTCATGTGCATACAAACTCAAATCAACATCTTTGGACCGCAAGTCTCCCCAACACCGAAAATAGGCAGTGTGACTACATGCGAAATTATCGGAGTTACATATTTTTTCCGGCTTCCCATCATATCGTTGATGGAGATGGGATGAAGGGCATACTTCGGCGATTCAGTCTACCATGTGAAATGCAGTGCGCCGCTCGGGGCAACGCCAGCTTCTCCCGATCATATCAACGCAGCCCTTCTTGTTCAAAATATAAGACGGGTTTACTCCATTGTCAGCTCGGTAAGCTATCGCCACCCTCCATTGTCTCTCCATCCACGCAACGAGTTTTGCCCACCGGTTCGTGTAATACAAGCTACCGAAGCGACATGGGCATCCCGGGCGATTTTGGTGGGTTTCATAGCCCAGTGTGGTCTCGTCTGCTGATTTGCTCCCGGTAGGTGTTACCCTCATCAGTGGTTTGCTCTCTGCCATGTATGTATCGCTTTGCTTGATTTTATCGCATATCACCTCTGATGTCCATGTTTCACGTCAAAGGTTGTATGGCATAACAACTCTCCAGGGACGCCTTATTCGGATGGTCCGACTCGTGACGTGCTTACTGGTTATACAGACTTATGTGTATTACATGCACTACTCTGAGGACGCCTCGGCCATAAAGTTGATTGTTTTTGCGGTATGGTGAGTCAGGCTACGTTGGGGTAGCCGTCAAATCTGCTTAGGCGAATTCAGGATTCTTGATACGCTACATGTCTCGTTCAGTGAGTATTTGGTGTGTCCACGTGAATGCATGGCTAACAGGGCGATTAGTGTGTCATATGTTGTATTACTACTTAGTGAGACCGAAGCGTCCGTTCAATCCTTCTAACCGTCGTGCTCAATCATTGCAGATAACCAATTACGGAAACCCGATGAGTCTGGAGTATATTGTCTGGTTCGTATGCCTTTAGTTTCAAAGCTGCTTCCCGCTGATGGGACTTGATACTAGGTCGTTCCCAGTACGGAGACCCAGTTTTCTATCATAAGAGAAGGCCCTGATTGCGAATATATCCCCTGCTAAGGTGTCACTTCTAGTGAATGTACGTTCCCTTCGTCTCGCTAGCCTTCATTTATGGGATTTTAACTGTATTTCAGTTATTTGTGATTGCCATAGTTCTGTTGTAAGTGAACACTCTTTTTTCAGGTTAAACCTCTTAAACTGAACGTCACTAGCTTCTTTACACATAAAATATATTACCGTATGTTACGTTCGCCCTCTGACTTAAGACTTTGTTGACGGTATTCAGTTTATCGCCGAAACTTGAGGTGGCTGGTGATCGCCCCAATTGTGAGTAAATTCACTTGTGATGGTGGAGGTGTCGTCCAGTGACGGGGTCATGATAGATACTATTGGTACTGGTACACCTTGGTGGGTTTGTTATTGCGCTTGCGAGGAATTTCTAAACATATTGCAACAGGGTTTGGCGTAGGTTTGTGGTTTTCCTTCATCACGAGAAGCCTACTTTAACCAAGAAGCAGTGGCAGTTGTTGTGACGTACAACAGCCTGTTCAACCGTTTCCGTTGAAGTACTGATTTCCGCCCTTAGGCTTGTCAATAACGAGGCCAGCTTTGTTTCGCGGTCTCAGGTAATTTCGTTGACAGAGGGATTGGTGTAACGGCTCACGAATCATTATTCCCAGTTCTTCACCGTAGTACCTGGTGTGTCGGCCGTGATGCTAGCTGAGCTGTTGATTACGGTGTCGCTCTGCGTACTTTTACATGATCATGGGGCGTGCTCCGTAGTCCCAAGGTGACTTCAGTCCGTTTCAGTAGTTCATTCCTAATGAACCCTGCTTAGAACCAAGCGTCTCTTGAACACACTTATTGTATATGCTGTGAACCGGTGTGTGCTGACTTTGTAAGTTTCATCCATCTCTCGTTTGTAACTGTAACCTGATTAAGGCATTTCATGGTAGGCTGGTCGCCATCGCCCAAGTCGTCGTGGTATGTATGGCCTTTTGCAAGATGACTACGGACTCACATTTCCTTCAGGACATTGATGACCAATCTGCATGGACGATGGGATTGAACCTCATCATGGGAAGATGTCAGTTTTCGTTCCCTGGACGCCATGTACAGCATTCCCCATCTAACCACTGAATAGTATATGCCAACTCGCTTCTAGCATCGCTGAACACCAGGCAACACCTTCGATCTGGAGGTTCAAGTGTCGAGTCACATGCGCCTGTCAATGCTCTCCAGTTTGCAAATCTGCCGAAGCTTTCGGAGGACGGACGAAGCTCAAAAGGCGGAGAAAGACATCTCGACGTACGCGAAGGTGTTGTCGATATCACTGCTGTTCCGGTCCATGATAAGCTTACGGCGCTGCGAAGAGAGGGAGAGGTGTGATTCTAGTAGTTATACCCTGCATTCGTCATCATGTTCTAGGTATGACTGGATATATCACCTACTCTACAAGGTTCATCCTGCCCCGCGAGGCTACAAAAGGGCAAAAATTCTGGTGACTCTCTTTGTCATTTAAGTCAGTGGTCCAGCTGTTCTCGGTGAAAGAACCTCAGTGATGGCTGTCCACCTCGCCAATCCGCCCGATTCCCCTTTTCATGGGAGGGCATTCAGACATACCACGTGATTCGACTGTATACTTGATGATGTATGTTGCCAGATGCAACCGACTAACCGATGTTTCCGAGGTGTCCGCCGTTTCTCAGTTCCTGGGTGTGTGCTGTGCATGATGCGAAATACCTGCACAAAGCCATGAACTTCCTCGACGCAGGTCGTAGATACTCCAGGAACCCACCACTTCAAAAGGGACCAAGCAGTTGAAAGTATTAAAGAATCCATATCCTCCCATCTCGCTGTTTTAGTCGTCAACAAAACCCTTCAACATGGCGATTTGGGGGCCACGCATCATCGGCTGGGCGTCCCACGACAACAAGACGCACGCAGCGTGTAGTGTATACACTGGATATGGCACATCCAAAAGCATTGTTATCATCCTGTGTACCTGCATAAGTAGACCTCACTGTCAACGAACGCTATCCACAAAATAAATCTATTACATCGTGTACAAGGTTCCTGAAGGACGCACTCTGCACCCGGAACATATGCTAGGGTTATCAGTAAACCCACGAGCTCCGTGTTGGTGGAGACTTCGTACTGTGGTACGCGGGTGGTAAAGAGTAAGAAATACAAAGTTGTGCTGCAAAAGAAATGTACCTACCCGCAACAAAGGATCAAAATTCAACCCGTCCTGTAGTATGGAGAAGACGCAGAGATCCGAGCCGCTCATGCCACCTCTGAGTTCCGGACCCGTTGCCCGCGGTCGTTCTCAAGTCTACCGCTACTTGCACCTCAAAAAGGTGCTCGACGGGCTCTAGCAACACAGGAGTTTCTCTGGCCTTCCATTATCCTTGTTCGACGACATAATAGCGGTCCATCCATTCGACATGTAACAAAGGTCCTACGACACGATTATCTCGGCGTCTGTGACGGGATCGAAGATGTAAGGGATCAGTTTGCGTAAATGGGCAAGCGTATCGTTAAACTGGATGGTCCACGCGTGCGCAGGTGTTCTTGGGGTTGCAAGGAGGACGCGCAGGACTATGACAGCGGAAGCGAGGACAGCTGACGGCGATTCCAACACAGGACCGGCCAGTGGCCATCGGAGGACTGCTGGGGAGCATAAGCTCTGCCAGTAGGGCATTCGCGCACTGGTGAGGGGGAGCGGGCCAGGAGACCCAAGTCAGCGGGTTGTCAGATAGAATAGTGCAACACAGGACAGTACATCAAATTGTAAATTAAAATTTAAAAAAAAGGGTGACTCTGATGACTACTATATTATCCATATGACATGTATCTGTGCCTGGTTGTTTGGATCTGAGCATTTTGGGATTTTGCTCCTCCTGGGCATTGCCAGCATTGTGTGTTCACATCGTTGTGCTGCATATGACATTTCTTCCTTGATGCCTATTTCACTAGATATTCCTTGGTTGTGTCAATGGTGATTGTTATTTGATGAGGTGATGTCATATGGTGTTGACTCCTATATTACTACTGTGACATGTATCTGTGCCCGGTGTAGGGAATTAGTTCGTAGGACCAGGGAGAACAGAGAATAGAAGTGTTGCGAGTCTCATTTCGTCCTCGAAGAGGGTTCTCGAAACCCAGACAGCTCAGGTACTAAGTTGGTGCCAAGAAATGAAGACTGGACTTAGAATTTGACACTGAGAAAAGCCATTAAAAGCATATATGCAGCAAAGGCACAATGACTCTCGAGCTTCGCCCCAGACTTGGGCTACTTGCTCTACAACGAATGCGCAGTAAAAAAAGTTAAAAACTTCATGTGACTCCTGCACCCCAAACTCCTTGCATGCTTAGTCATCCCATTGTCCGCCTCACTCCTAAGTCCCCCCCCCTCGCCTCGCTCCTCTTGACCCTCGAAGCCACTCCAACAAACCTCGAAACCCCTCCAACAACCCTCGAAACCCCTCTGACAACCCTCGGCACCTCTCTCTTGACCCTCGAAACCTCTCCCCTAACCCTCGACACCTCTGCAACCCCTTTCCCACTCAATCTCCTAGTAGGGGCCTCGCTGCGCCTACATCCGATGGGGGCTTTAGATCGTGACCGTCCTCGGTCGTCGCCCTTCGCCTTGTCTCGAAACCCAAAAGACCACGAACCCCTCCAACATGCTCAATCCCGACAGCAGAACAGCTCGCAAGGGGCACGAAGCCACTACCCACCCTCGTCTTGGAGTCAAACGGTCCTCGGACCATCCTCGATGCACTCGACACACTCCCGAGGCCTCCATTCACGCAAGGCGCTGCATCGAGAAGATCGAGGGGGGAATTCAAAGCCATAGAGTGTGTACTGCTAGGCTGCCCGAGCCTCAAATGGCTTGCTTGACGAGTCCTCGACCCCCTCGAGTACCTGGGGGAAGTAGTTAGTGCATTACATAGAGTAGACGACTTAAGAAAATATATTTAGCCCCTTGGGCACTGGCCTGGCCCACTAAGTCTCGAACTCTTGTCTCGCTGGCTCCACTACTGAATGTGGCTGCCTCGAACTGCTACCTGCACGGTTCCGAAGCGATGGAACTTGCATTCGCCATCGTCACAAGGCATCTCGAAGGCTGCTCGAGCCTGGACCATCTCTTGTAGCGCTCCTCGATGGCTCTCGTCCCTGTAACAAGTAATCAGCTAATTGTACTGAGATGTGACACTTAACCAAAGGGGATCTATTTCGAAGCAGAGAGAGTCATTGAGGGAAATGCCCTCGAGGCACCAAGCTTCATGGGGCAGTCTATACAACAGAGGCTCAAAGCTCCACTTCGAAGGTTCACATTCCTGTAACGAGTCATCAGTCCATAGTATAGAGCAGATAGAAAGCAAAACAAAGAAAATAGTTTCCATATGAGGCTTGGTTGAGCTGCTCGAAGGTCTCGTTGTGCACACTTGTAGCTTGATGTGTCATTGTTTGCATATTCCCGATTTGGGGAACTATTGTTGATCTTCGTCGCTTCCCTTCCCACGCTCTTGCTGCCCCTTCCTCGCACTGCACCTTTTCCCAATGACCCGGAAAAGCCAGGTTTGTCCCCTCGGAGGATGCTAACTGTGTGCTGACTGTCCTTTGCCAGCTCATCTTGATGGTAGGGGGCTCCTCTGAGAGCCAGGAGACACTGGCTGGGCTAGAGGTGTGTCGTCATAGCCATCACCTGTCCCCACCTCTGCTAATGTCCTTCGTGGACTTCCCTTCGTGCTGCTGTCGAGCCCCTGCATGTCGCCCCCTCGTCACCAGCCCTCGCTCCTGTCGTGTCCACCAACACCCTCGGCACCCTACTCACTCCCTCCCCAGCTGTGAATGTGAGTTCCCATTGACGTGTCTGACCTTCCAGCTGACGACATGCTCATGCCAGGTGCTTCATCTCCCTCAGCTTCCCCTCCTCCTTCGAACCCCCTTCCTCGATACTCGAACAAGTCGCTTCGTCTGTCATCTCGCCCCCCTCATACACCCTCGCCTCAATTGTTTGTCCACCTTGCCATCTCGTCTGTTGTAGGTACATCGCCTCGTGCTCGTCTCCTCTTGTCACGAAGCTTCGACGGCTTCGATATATACATCCTGTAACTCATTATCAGTGTGGAATATACTCTGTCCCCCTTTCTCTTTTCTATTCCTTGTGTTATTGAACAGCTTCCTCTTGACACAATTCCTCGGTGAGCGCGGTCTTATAAGCCCGTTCGAGCCACTCGACCGGCCCTCGACCTTTGGGCTACGAGTCCACCAGGGTCCCATTCGAAGGTGTCACCTCGTTCCCTCCTTGACCACTTGTCCATCTCCCCTTCGAGGGGCCGCACTGGCAACTGTAAGAGGTCAGTCCTCGCCTCCCTTACCATTTTCCTTCTAGCTCTAATCTCCCCTGGCTTATCTCTAGCAACTGGGTGAACTCTCTTGACTACGGGCTCGTACTTGATAACATGGGCAATCAGACTGCCCTCCTGCACAACATCAGTCAGCGACTCAACCACGAATGAGCACAAAAGTAAACTCGAGGACTTGGTGCCCTCCTCATGAATCTCTGGGGGGCTCACATCGCCTCCCCTCTTTCCCTCACTCATGTCTCGCTGATTGACCCTGACTCGATCTCTCTCATTGCAGTCCTCCCACTCTCGTAACACGCTTTCTGCCTTTGAGCTTGTAATTTCCATGCCTCGATCTCCTGTCGTGGCTCGCTCTTCACTCGAATCTTGCTCTTCAAACCTTGACACTTGCTCTTCGACCCTCGAAACTTCCAACAACGTCCTCGATGCCAACACCTCATCTTCTCCTCGCTTCTCTATCCTGACACTGCCTTCTCCGTCAACAGGAAACTGTACTGCCTCCATTATCTCTTCTCTCGAGGTGACCACCTGTGATCCACCATCCAGAATCCCTTCAGTCATGACCTGACTCACGAGCTCCACCTCTATGAATGAGAGTGGCATTGACGAGCCTCGATAACTCTGGGCTCTCGTGACCTTGTGCTCCACACTTGTTACCTGCATGCTCGAGACTTCTTCCTTGACCACAGCGAAGCCATACTCTGGCTTGCTTTCAACATCTGTCGAAGTCTCCTTGACCTGGGCTGTCGACACTGCCGGTGCTGATGCCAAGCTCGTCCCTCGGACGTCACTCATGAACTGGTGAGTACCCTTATCCTGGTAGGACGACACCCTCTGCACCTCGACCTCGACCCATACCTGCGGCTGCTTCTGAGCCAGGTCCCACCATACCCTGGTTGCTTCCTCACTTCTCGAGGGCTGCGGCTCCCTTGTCCTCATAGCCTTACTCCTCGCTGTCTCGAACTGATCCCTAATGAGGTACTTCAGCTCGTCCACAATGTATCTTAGAGGCCAGGGATCGTCGTGTGAGCATATACCATAACGAAGCTTCAGGTTTGTCAACACCTCTCGCTTCAACTCCGGATTGAGGCCTTCGAGGATGTAACCATCGTAGTCGACTGGGGCGATCTTGCCCTTCGAGTAGAGGTACTGTGCAATCTCCTTGTACCTGCGGAGGTACTCGCCGAGGTCTTCCTCCGTCTCGAAGTCCCTCTTCCTCTGCGCCCTTACGAGGTCATACAGGTCCTCTCTGATGAACTCCTCTCCTAGTTTCGAGGCCCCGGGGTACAGGCCTACCAGCCTCATGACGAAGTCATTCCACTCCGTCATCCTCCATCCTAGGATGTTACTCCACAGGGACGTGGTGTCTTCGTCCAGGTACCAGTATGTCCATTTGATCCACTCCTTCTCGCTTCTGCACCCTGCTAGTCGGCATAGATACTGGATCTCGTTCAGGTAAGTTACGAGGTCTCGTGCTTTACCCGAGAACTTTGGTGCCTTGCTCGATCTTCGACTAGGCATTCCATCGAGCGGTTCTGGCATGCGAGAGCCCGTGGCTCCTCGACCTAACATCTCGAGGACCGCTTGCCCCTCTGACCTTTCATGCCTGCGGTATGACTCTGTTTCTCCACGATGCCGCTCTCCTCTCTCATCCTGTCTCTCTCGCGAGTATGACCATTTATCTCGCTCATCCCCCATACCTAACATCCCTCTCTCCCTGCTCCTCGATCTGGTTGATTCAGGGGTGTATTCGCGTGTCTCACCCTGCCCATACGAGGGTCTACCGTAAGAACGAGACTCTGCACGAGGGTAATAGCGCGAATCGACAAAATGGTGGTGGTGGTTTCGAGATGGGGATCTTCTGGTTGAACGAGGAGGGGAGTACTCCCAAGGCTGCTGCGCTGTATACGAGTACGAGCTTCCCTGCGCGTGTCTTCTAGAACGAGACCGAGAGCATGCGACAGGGTGGTTCCTAGAATAAACGTCATGTGGGCTCGAATGTCCATACCATCGCCCTCTCTCATAGCGCTCCTCGTGGTAAGTCGGTCTTCTCTCCGTGCCTGTCGGCACCCTTTCCAGTGCCTCGTAGCTTCTGTGGGCCCTGTCATCTACCCAGTAGCTTCTCGTGTCCCTTGCTTCGTGTCGTAGTGTACCATACATTTTGTCGGCTGTACACGTGGCAGTTCTGCGGGGCTAGTACCTGGTGCTGGATTAACAAAGAACCCCCTCGCGGTGGGCTCCAGATGTAGGGAATTAGTTCGTAGGACCAGGGAGAACAGAGAATAGAAGTGTTGCAAGTCTCGTTTCGTCCTTGAAGAGGGTTCTCGAAACCCAGACAGCTCAGGTACTAAGTTGGTGCCAAGAAATGAAGACTGGACTTAGAATTTGACACTGAGAAAAGCCATTAAAAGCATATATGCAGCAAAGGCACAATGACTCTCGAGCTTCGCCCCAGACTTGGGCTACTTGCTCTACAACGAATGCGCAGTAAAAAAAGTTAAAAAACTTCATGTGACTCCTGCACCCCAAACTCCTTGCATGCTTAGTCATCCCATTGTCCGCCTCACTCCTAAGTCCCCCCCCCTCGCCTCGCTCCTCTTGACCCTCGAAGCCACTCCAACAAACCTCGAAACCCCTCCAACAACCCTCGAAACCCCTCTGACAACCCTCGGCACCTCTCTCTTGACCCTCGAAACCTCTCCCCTAACCCTCGACACCTCTGCAACCCCTTTCCCACTCAATCTCCTAGTAGGGGCCTCGCTGCGCCTACACCGGTTGTTTGGTTCTGAGCTTTTTGGGGTTCTGCTCCTCCCGGGTGTTGCCAGTGTAGTGTGTTTGTGTCATTGTGCTGTATATGACATTTCTCTTTTTACGCCTATCTTGCTATGTAGGTGTCATTTGTTGTGTCAATGTCGATCGCTATTTGATGAGGTGATGTCATATGGCATTACACCCCCAATCTTGCTGTTTGGGCATAGTGGCCATGTTTGGCAATACCACTGTTAGGGGTATGACTCCATATATTTTTCACCTCCTGCTGTGATTTGCCCTGTTCTCTGTCTATTTCTTGCTGCTGATGCAGATGTCTGCTCACCTAAGGCAGCAGTTCTCGGTATCAATAGTGGTCATTTAGATGGGGTTATTATGTTATGAGAAATGTATCTAAGAGACCAACCATCTGCACCGGAACTACCTGGCTGGTCCTGATTATTCATTTTGTCAGCTTCCCTCCAGCATATCCTCCTCTCAAACGTTCCATATGCACACACCAACCCTCTGCAGATTCTCTTCAGAGGTCTGTTTGACCTCTGGGAGCCTCTTCAGAGGGCTGTTCGGCTCCCACAAATATGATGGCTGTTCGGCTCTCACCGGTATGATCTATCACGAACGCCTTTTATTCTTTGCACTCACCGACAGTTTACCATGTCTGCGAGTCATGTTTCCCGATCGTCTCAGCCTATTACAACCAAAGGAATGGGAAGACACTTCTCCAGCCCTCGAAAGGCAAGGAATAAGAAGAAAACCTTGGCGACTGTTTCAGTTCCTGTGCATGCCTTCAAACGCCAGAAGCTCCTCGACAAACTGGCCAGTCTACTTGCTCCTCCGCCTTCTGAATCCGGGTTACACGTCCACAGTGACGCGACATCTCCTATCCACCATCCCATGGAGCCACCAGAACTGATAGAACCAGAGGAAATCACGGTTGACAGCGAGGAGGCGTCCCCTGCTGACGTGACTGTCGAATACACTTCTATCGTGCATCCTACTAAGAAGTCTATCTCTTTGTGTGAGAGCTGGCATGCTGTCATCCGGACTATGATAGAGCCTTTCATCAAGTACACGACAGCGATGCTGGGCAAACCTTTGCCTTTACTCCATTCACCTCTCTCATCATGTACTGCACAATGCCGAGAACAGAAGGTCACTAATCTACTGTGTTTGTTTTTTGACCGTGAGTTTCTGTGGCTTCGTGCTCTTCTCTTGCTCAACAGTGGGGTGTATCAGGCTTTTTGTCTATTAGCATTACCAGCTGCGACTGTTCCACACTTCCTCAAACCCTCATTTCCCATGGACTATTTCCCACTGCACCATCCCAGCCCCAGATGGCCGTGTCAGTGGAGCTTCTATCTTTCTATCGTGCACTTTTCGAGCGGTCATGTGACGCAATCAACGCACTCGCTGCCGCTCTCAGCACATACTATGGCAGGCAAGGTTTCCGCATGACAAATCAAAAAGTAGGTGAAACTATGCTCCTCTCTATTAGCGCCACCATATGTTAACTGGTACTAGGGGACAACTGTGAAAGACCCATTCCGGCGTGGTCTCAGTCAGGCTGCGCAATGGTATGCTATCCTGCAAGTTGAAGTGGAGAAGCAAGTGGACAGCATCCTCCAGTGCTGTCGATGTCTCATCAAGCCTCCTGCTGTTGTATCTCATTCCCATCATCCTCCATCATCGTCCCCGCCACCAGCCGCCGAGCAGGAGCCTCTCTCCCACACCTGTGCTGATATCCTCATCCAACAGTGTCCAGCCTGCTTCGGCGGTGTCTTGTTTGGGACATCACTGGATAAAGGCGGTGATATCCATGTTGCAATGGATGGCAACTTTCATCACTGTCATCGACGCTCAGCGGGTGATTCTCCATCATTCTACGAGCCCTCTTACTTTCTTCCCAAGGCACAGGTAGATACTATTGGATGCCGCATTGCTCAGGCCTGCTGACATCCATCGAAGAGGACCAAATCCATTGTACCTGATGAGGCCATCGACCAGTGTGAAGCATCATACGAAGCCATGGATGGCCAAAAGCAAAAGGCATCTACGGATGGTTTTGACGACACTGGATTAATGGCACTCATATGTCGACATGACATTCCACTCTTCTTTGCAAACATAGATACACCAGGTGAGCAGCAAAAGTACAGTGTCACTCTCATTGACCACCTTTTTTCTCTTCTTCCACCCCAGGCTAATGTAGTGGTACTGTATGACGTGGGTTGTGTCTTAGCTCGCTCACTCTGCCGGGTATGTTGGACGACTACCCTATTCGCCTGCTGAATGCTGGCATTCACAGTTTGACATCTTTGACCAAGTCATCATGTCCCGCCTTCGTTTTGCAACTACAGCGATGCACGTGTATGGTCATGAATGGGCCTGTCAACTTGTTTACAACCCACGCCTCATTACAGGCTTAGGGTTATCTGATGGTGAAGGTACAGAGCGCTTGTGGTCCTGCTTCATCAAACTTATTGGCATTGAACGTGTATCATCTGTGGGTTCATATCATAACCATGTCGTATTGTTAGCTCATTGTTTCCTAGCATCAACGCTGCATCTGGCTCCTCGATCAACATGCAGCGGCAATTGGTTATGGATTGCGGACTGATCTCGGGGATTGGGCTAGGCGCCGTCTCAAGAAGGGAGTGTGCGAACAAGGTTCTGCCGCGCAAGAAGTCCTTGACAACGGTGGTGTGAGTATCATGGAACTCCAGGAACAATGGGCCAATCAACGAGCGGCGCAGCTGTCAATCAGAGCACGTATGTATCTGTTCCTACCATCCAAACTCTTCCCATTCCTAACTGACGTGATTAGATGCCCCCATGAAGCTCAAGAAAGAGCTTGACACTGTGCTGTCATTGCAAGCTGAGTTAGACACCACCACCAAAGTCATCCAAGTAGCCCAGGCAACCATAGAACGGGGAAATGTAAGTCCCGGGATCCTCGATGCTCTTGCAAGCATGGAGCGCAGTCATGCAAGGCTCATTACCAAGGCAGAGGCTCTTTATTCCTCCCTCAACATTCACGAGCAATTCCCAGAACTCATGAACGTCAGCCTTGACTTCGTGCGTACGCTGCTCATGGCTCGAGACTTGAAAATAAACATACGCAAGCGGGCAATCGGTAGTTTTTTTGAGTGGGATAAACTGGACCGGGCAGTTGGCGGTAAAGACAAACCATTAGGTGTGTCCTTGGTAACGAGTTCTTTATCCGCTAGAGTCTAAGGTATAATTAATTAGGTACAAAGCTTCATCAGCAAACGTGCAAGGCCATTGCGAAATGCCAACCCGCGCTCATGGCTGCCATCCGCAAGTACAATGCTTACTGTGAGCAGCTCTCTCAACTATATGACCCCTCTTGGGCAATTCCTCTCCCTTCCTCACTGCCTACCAAACTTGTTGACTTATGAAATGATGTGAGCCTCATGGAAGATGTCTGGATCGCTCCCTCTCCAGGGGAGACTCCCCGTTGGTTAGAAGATGCTGATGTGCGAGATGGCATCTGAGTGCTTCTCAAGCGAGAACGTTGTCTGGAAGAACAATGTCATCTCAGTTTAGAAGTGGACAATATGTGCCGCTGGTTTGGACATGAACTTTCTGCCATTCAAGTGGCCTTACGACAGTCCGAAAGTGAGTTCCACTACTAATTAGAAGTCCTTTTCATGAATCAATTATGTTGCAGATGGCAACTATCATTTAATTTTAAGACAGCGCCTTGAAGCCATACTTGAGCTGCAGGAGCGATGGCCGACAGTTCTATGCTTGCCCTCTCGTTATTCTCACCAAGCACAAGTTTCCATCCAACTCGCAAATGCTATTACAGGAGCCTCACTCCCCCCTCTCTCTTGGCTTTCACCAGTGGTTGTCGACGATCACACCAACAGCGCTGAGGATGAGGATATGTGGGGAGTTACTGATTTGCTAGGGCCTGACCTGCCGGACCTGTCCCTTGAACCGGAACAAATCGCTCTCTCGGATGTCCTTGGAGTTGGCCGTCTTGATGACCAGGACGACCTCGAGCTTGAAGCCGAAACTTTGTCACAAGTATCATTCAAATGGGAGATTCCCAGTGTACGGCGCATTTCTACTATTAATCCTCTCTGACGTGTTTACAGGAGCTGAATATTGATTGTACTATTGACTTGGCACAGGACGTCAATCTCCCAGCCATTATGACACCTATAATATGGACACCCGCTGGCTTCCCACGACAAACCTTCTTTCTGAATGATATCAGCATACTAATGTCGCCTACCACTCGACTCAATGACACCTGCATCAATGGCTGTGCTACATTGTTGTACTCAGCATTCCGTCCCACCGCGGCTTCCTGCACTATTCTTTCAACCCACGACCTTCCCCGCATTCACTTTAACGCCGAAGACAATGTACTCTGGCGCAACCTCTCATGGACACTGTAAAGATTGATGTAAAAGCAGTGTGGGAGGAGCCTAGAATAGACTCCTGTTGGAAGGGGGTCTCAGTTCGACCCAGGAGGCTTGAGTTGCCTGGTAGAGGGGTCAAAGAGTAGAGGAAAAGACCAAAAACGCGCCCTAAAACCCAAGAGGGACTCAAGAAAACCTTTATAGAACATCAAGGGAGGAGAAATAATATTCTGAGCCCTCAGGCTCAGAATTCCGTCTATCTCGTCTGTGGTGGTACATCTATTATTGTTTCTAAGTATGTACAGGTGCTCGAAGTACTCGCGTGGGCTTATGTAAGCCACAATGCGTCCAAACATGAAGTAAAAGATAAAGAAAAAGAAAGAAAACAGGCCAGTAAGTAAAAACAATGAAATAAAACAAAATACCTAGTGGAGAGGATACTCTCCCTACAACGCAATTCTGGGAAAAGCCCATCTGGATCCTTCCGATCCATCATTCATTGCCCATGGGGCACTGGGTTCTTTGCACTATTAAGTTTCATTCTCGGCAGCTCTTCCTGTTTGATAGCCTTGCCCAACAGAAACCTTGGAGGAATGACATTAAGGTCGGTTGTCTTTCGCAAGTCAATTCTATTCTAACTGGTTCGAAGGATATCATGCGGCTCATTTGTTGTCTTTCCAGCATGGCGACTCAGAGGTTGGGAACTGCTCGTCAAGATCAGGGCGACTGGACAGCCTACCCTGTGTCGGTAAGTCTTGACAAAGTGGCGGTATAACCTCTAATTAGCATCCCAGCTTGAACCAAGCCAAACCAACAGCCATGATTGTGGTGTCTGGGTATTGGCGCAGATGGCTGCCATTCTAAGGGGATATGAGGTTACTGGCATCAGAGAGCATGACATAAATCATTTCCGACATTTCCTCTACGTTCTTATCCACCGTGTTGCAGTACTAACTTAAATTACATCCACACTATAAACAATCAAGATGCCTGTGCTTAAGTGTTCTACACCTTGATTGACAGCATTCTGTAGCTGTTTGCCATGTCGTGACCTAACGATAACACAAGCACTCAGCTTCCGTTTTGGTAGTGCCATTTTCTAGTACCTACGTTCAGTATTATCACAATCGATATAGACGGCATTGCATGTCTACAGACAGTCACTGAAAGACCCACCCACCTGCAGTTCGATTGAGCTATACACTGGCTCTGCATTTGAGTCACGTCGAGGTACATGACCTGAGCAAGCCAATATTAAACATAAAAGTTTAACTCAACTATCTATACAAAACCCTGTTAGCAGCCTTGGTGTCGACTGACCTTCTCATTTGTCAGCCAGACTTCTCCATAGATAATTGAGAATGGTTGGTCTTCTAGCACTCCCAGCTACGCTGAGAGACTCCTCGCAGCCATGTTTTGGGGCGTCCATCTGTTGAGGAGCAAGTGGACTTTCCAGAGTGTCATTGACAGTTGGATCAATGAACTTGCGGCAGGCCTCCGTGTCCCTCTCGACGCAATCACAGGCACCAAGCAAAACTGAACTGGGCATTGAGTTAAATCATATAGCCAGGGAGACGCACCAAATGGAAAGTTCTCCAAACCTCAGGTAATTCAGATGGGGGAGACATGTCTGTATGAGAACGAACGGAGTGGACACTTCGTTGTTGGCAGGTGAGGGTCCCCACGAACAACGATGGTCGTGAAGTGTTGCAGAGTCAAAGCGTGACCACCCTTTGATGGAATTGGTCATTGAGAGGACACTACCGAGCTGTGAGAGAGGAAGGGTAAGTGAAGCTGGTCCTACCAATGCTGCTGATCAACAACCAATACTTGAGTACACGACATGCACACCCTGCACAAACCAATTGCTTTAGTGGAGTGTCAGTGGGATCTAGGGGTTGTGGCATTACCAATACATGAAAATTGATGCGGCGATGGATTATACTAGAAAGGCTCATCAGAGCCGGAGTAGGGAGTGAGGGAAAGGCGGTCGATATAGATTGTTAGGTTGTGCATATGCTGCAGTTGTTAGAGGTACAAATGGCGCAGTGCATTTTGTCAAGAGCTTTGACTACGACCCACAATTATGGCACAGACACCAACCTCGGGGATGGATCTGCTGTAGGGAAAGTATCCTCCCTACCAGGATATTTCATTTATTTCATTGTTTTTACTTACTGATTTGTTTTCTTTTATCTTTTCTTGTTTTTTTTACTTAGTGTTTGTGCGCGTTGTGGCTTATGTAAGCCCGCGCAAGTACTTCGAGTGTACGGCACATACAAAAAAAAATAACAGACGAGCTACCCCAGACGAGAAGCCGGAGATAAGATGAAACAGACTCGGAATATTAGTTCTCCCTCCCCAGACACTCAGTAAATGTTATCTTGGGTTTTATTTGGATTACAGGGCGCGTTTTTCAGTCTTTTCTGCTTACTCTTTGACTCTACACCAGGCAACTCAAGCCTCCTGGGTCGAATTCACCCCCCTCTCTCACTAGGAGACTTTGACTTATTCCTAGGGTCTCTTCCCTCTCTTCTCTACACCGCGCTCCCAACAGAGTCGACATGTTGTTGCCAGTGACCGCATTCCAACGAGATGGCAGTGACTTCCTCGACTGACACCGAAAATCAATTATGTAGTTTAAGACCTAGGATCATTGTCAGATGGTACCAGTACTGAAAAGATGCACCCATGACCTCAGTGCCAAGGACGCTGATATACAGTCACTGCGGAAACAGGATTCTGTCCATGTCAATACAATAATTAGATCAGGGACGATTGTCTGTACCAAAACAGACGGTCAGATATATTCACGCACCTTTCTGTACCAAGATCTAAACTGTGTGAAATCCTCTCAAACCTTCGGAAATTTCTCGACATACAATTTTGAGACAGATCATGTGTCCATACTAACCTAATCTGCCGTCCAGATGGTTCAACATATCATCCATTTATACCATAAGGATTTCTCACCTGCCTGTATGCTGAATGACCACCAGACATACAGGTGTACTATTACTTTCTCAGCATCAGCATCAGCAAAAGTGTCCAGATCTAGCAAGGCCTAACTAGCCCTTGCGAGGCCTTGCTAGGCACTCCTCGGCCTAGTAGAAGGTACTAGTCCGAGCAGTGCCTAGCAAGGATGTACTCCAGCTAGCTACCCTAGCACATTCTGCTAGGCCAAGCAAGCCTGGCAAAGCTTGCTAGGCTTGCTAGCTCCTGCCACCTTTACTACCATTTACTAGACCTTACTATGAATGATTCCGATCACCAAATCACATATATTAGTATGAATTATATACAACTACAAACACATCATGTAGGGATACAAGCGACTGCTTTGAGGGGAAGGGATACAACAAGACTTACATGGGTGTCTCTTGCGAATGTGAGGGTAAATGCGCGCGTGAGGGAGACCATGTTGCCAGGTATGAATGACTTCGAACGTGGCTGGGCAACTAATCTGCTATTTGAGCATGAAGACAAATGACTTCAGACCTCAGCTTCAATGGCAAAGGACTATGACAATGTGTGACTCACAGTATGCCGTGAGCAATGCTTAGGGTGGTTATCAAGACCTACATGCATAGGCCAATGCTAGGAATGAGACTAACGAAGGCAGAAGGCAGGACATACCACAGATTTGAGCCATTTCCAGCACATATAATCATGAGAACGTCAGCTGAGGCACTTGCAGGTGTTAAATGAGAAGAAAAAGTGTAGAAAGGTAACATACAGTCTCATTTGTGGGTAGCGTCGGATCGCTGGATAACTGCCTGTCCCTCATGCGTTTTCGTGGTAGTAGGAAGTGGTAGAAGTACTAGAGGTATCGTAAGTCGGCGGTTTTCAAACATCATCACTGGTCACATGATATTTAGGGTAGGTCTCCACGGACTTCACAACAATTTATTTCACTAATGTCTCAGATGCCCACAGCGACGGTTTGATCATGTAAGAGACAGGCAGATAAACAACCATGTGGATGGTAACTTATGTCTAAGTTTTACTTGCAGTCACTAGTGGCTGCTGTTATCCGTATGGATACTTTCTGTTTTGTTGAGGTATTTTGTTATAATATACATTTACGAATCTATCAAGGGAGCTGTACATTCTCATCGCCTAGCTAGTCCTCACAAGGTCACCTCGTGACCTAGCAGTGGCCAGCAAGTTCCATGAGCCGCCTTGGTGACTCTTGCAAGGCCTAACTAGGCCTAGCTAGGTCATCCTAGATGCGCCGGATTCTGCCGGGCTCTGCTAGGTCTTGCTAGGTTTGGGTGGTTTTGCTGATGAGGATATGGGTCGGTCTGGCTGCACTGGTTGGCCACACACATGGATGAGGCAACGCTATGTATAGTACGCCAACCTCAAATGTAGCTGTTCCACCCCTGTCATCCTCGACGCTAGTATCATAAGAATAAATACTGTGTCATGCATCCATTCTCTTATCACTCGAATCGATCGCTGACGTTACTCACCCCAGCTGGAGCCGACACCACTAAATCCCTGAGGCTCATAAATGCATGGGCCTCGTCGAGCCTCCATGCTCAGGGAGTCCACGGTTGTTCCACGACTATCGTCCGCGGCATTATCACAAGAACAAATACCGTGTAATGCATCCATCCTTTTACCACACGAATCGATCGCTGACGCTACTCACTCCAGCTCGAGCCGACACCATTAAAATCCCGAGGCTCACGTCCACAGTCAGATGGACTTGGAACATGCTTGAGAGTAGGCGGTGAGGCCCTGAGGGCGGAGAGCACACGTGCAATGCATGGATGGTGTGGTACATGTCCAATTTGCAGTAGGGACTACACTATGGCCGGGCAGTGTCTAAGATATTACACATCTAGTATACCACGAAAATCCCCTCATCGTCAGTATAGTAAGCTTGATGGATAATGGCTAAACCCCTGTAAAAGAGCTGGGGCTATGTAACATAGTATGGATTAGGGTAGCTGCCATTCTAATTCAGGAGTACTGACCTCAAAGGCTGCTGTCCACTGGAGGATTGCAGCACGCTGTAACATAGTGTGGGTCAACTAACAGAGTATATCATATGGTCAAACTTACTTTAGCATAGTTGTCCGATTCACAGAATGCAAGAGCTGTGAAGAGGGGAATGAGTCGACAGATGCAAACAAAAGTGGTAGTAAGGTGGCCAGGGGTATGCTGAAGCCAACTCGGTGGTGGCCTCTCTGCATCGCAGAGAGGGTGCCATGTTTCCATCACGACTGGCGGGCTCACTAGGAGATGCTGACTGTAGCCCTCTCCTCTCACTAACCAATGCACATGAAATCCAATAGTGGAAACCATGAGGGTCCTAGGGCCAGTTTGTGAATTAGTGTTGTAAAACGCGATTAGATATTTCACACTATGTAGCATACTTGAGGAAACAGATGTATGCTCTCACAGACGAGCATGTTCTGGGGGATTGTACTTGGCTCTATTGGGTGAAACATTTCAATCTCCTGGAAAACAGAGGCTGTGGAGAGAACCTGGTAAGAACATCAGCATGAGCAACGGGCAATTGGAGTGATTGCTACCACAGGTGGCACGAATTGTTGTGATGTCTCATCTAGCATGTCCAACCACTCAGTGAATTCTTTCCAAAGATTGTCCAAGGTGTGGTTATTGTCCGCCATTGGGAACATCTTCCTTGTTCACTTTAGCCCCCAACTTCTCGGCAATGCGGTTGGTTGAGAGCAGCCTGCAATATTTACATATGTGGGCATTGATGCGCCATCGCATTAGCCTTACTTCTAGCTCCTGATCTAGATCATTCTGCTCACCTCTAACTCCTATCATCTCGTAATCTCAGTCTAACCCGGTCTTGTTGAAGATGAATAGTAAATTGTTTTTGGCTCCTCACCTTATGTCAATTATAGAACTGATTTTTTCGGTCTGTCTTGAACCAAAGAGATATCAGCCTAGTACACAGGAAAATAGAACAGGGGAACAAACTCCTACAGACGGAGTCATGATATTCGGCGCCTTAGACACAGGGTATACGAATCACGAATAAGACATCAAATAATTTCTGCTGCCCAGATGGTATATTTGATCCAACCAGAGAACTTGTCGCCTTGCATCTCATATTCATCATGCAGAGGCTCCGAACGCACTACCAACAAGCATCCCAAACAAGTAGACACCCGGGCCTTTGGATGCATACCTTCCTCCTTGCGCTGAAACCCAGTCGTCGCCTTGGCCTTTTGGGACTTCACACGCGAACCTTCTGCACATTTCGATCAGGACCACAGACGAATGGCGCCGCACGTTGAGCATCCCATAGGCAAAGCCTTGCCCCATGGGCGCCGATGACTGTGGTACCACAAATATCTGTACCCACTGATTGAAGGGGGTTCAGCGGCATTAGGTGCACAGGATCTCGAACCAAATGGGGCCCTCGGAGCCAGTAAACCTCTTATATAGAATATAAGCACGTCGGTGTGCATCCGCAAGTCGGTAGAAACATTCAAGAGGTCTTGGAAAATGGCGAAGAGGTCGTGTCCTTGAATGAGGACTTGAATCGAGTATGTCACAACAAACATTTTGGCAACGGCGCTGATGAAGTCGGGGGCGGTGAACATGATCGTGTATTCGGGTTGGAGACTGACGGATATCAGTAGACTTCTTTGAATATTAGTGGAGGATAACTTACCGAATAATTGCTTGTTTCATTGTTGTATACGATTCATCGAATGCGACCAGGTGACCGCACGTAAGCATGAATAAGGTAGATGCATACACTACCTTATCAAGAGGTGGGTAAAGATACACTTCATGAACTGAAAAAAGATTTGAAATGAAACATTGTAGATGGTGCTAGAACGTACATCTTCCACCTCCATGGCAACATCACCGCCAGCTTTGTCCTTCCCTGCAAACAAGTCACCCACAGTTTATTCGCTGTGGACCATAATGAAGATGATTTTTCACCCGAAGTTCGCAGCAGCGAGCCTCACGCCCAGGACACTTGCCTGCCCGATTCCACTGGCGAAGCTTTTTTATCTGTTCCCAAAATCAAAAAATACTTCTTCAGTACACCAACGAGTCTTCTGTGTGGTAATCCTCGAGGGATGGTGTGGAGCAGCTTTGGGAGTCGATCCGCTGTGGTCCATGCCCACACAAACGAGGTGAAGGATAAGAGTTGATTCAGCACATACTTGAGTCTTGGAGACCCTTTCACAGACACCTCGAATAATAATGGGACCTTCAAGTACCCGGGTGGATCTCCCATCGA
>JANFAE010000810.1:0-28505 GCA_024613145.1 Pisolithus marmoratus | reverse complement strand
TCGGGGAGGTCCCCGACACTAGGCATTCGCTACAACGAGGTCAGCTTCGCCAAAACAACGTCGAACGAGAGGGATTATGCACCCTGGTGACCATACAAATGGCATCCCTGCCATTTCGCGCCCATCTCGCGGACCCACGAAACGCTGGAAACCTTCATGGTACATCTATGGCACTTATTGGATGCAGGGGGTGTCCAACCGAATCAAAACGAGCACTGAAAACATCAGTGACGCTCGCACAAGGCGATACACCAAGTCCTGGATGAAACAGCCTAACGGCTTACCTGCGTCGCCCATTCAGCCTCCAAACGGCCTCGTGCATACTCCTGGGACCCTTGTGGACTCACGCCGACGTGGAAGGATCAAAACGAAACCTGAAAACATCAGTGAATCCAGGCAGAGAGGCTGCAAGCGCCTCATGCTACTCAGCATGCCCATTTCGCCCCCTCGCCACCTTTCGAAATACCTCTGGAATGTCGCTAACACATACTGGCGGAAGGGGGTGCCTCCTGGATGGATGCGGAATGACGATAAACTCGTTATATTCAATACGGCAGCCTCACGGTCATGGTACAAGGTCAAGGTGCGCGCACCACTACAGGCATATCCGAAACGGGAAGTTGCCACAACGCGGCGTGGCAAACACGACCACACAACACTCGCACACAATGGACTCGAGGCTGCACTTGCAGCAATTATACTCGTTTTATTCCAATATTCGGTATACATTTTTTTTCTATTGAGTCCTATATTCTTCACCCCTCCTAATCACACAGTGGAGCTTCAGGGGGTGTGTGGAGATTGAATCACCCCAGTGTGATGTATATTTTGGTGCAATGTTTACATGCTTACATAAGTGCTTAGAGCGCACATAGTACTACACTTTTGGTACTATTCCCTCAGTAGTTGAGTCACTACTGAGGCTGCCTACAGCCCTTTTCTACAACCACATGGAAGGGCAGCAAATGCAGAACACTCTTTTTCAGAGCACAACTGGGGCTCTGTGACATCAAGTTACTTCCAGTCAGTTGCAAACCACAAGTCTCACGTTCTTCAGGGTATCATTAGGATGGCTCATACCATTCTCCAAGATGAGTCAGATGGAAACTCCAGTGCAGATGACCAGATCGAGAATTCACTTGAGGGGGAAGTTGATGCACACACATTGATGTGTAAGTTGTTAGTTTCACCTGTCTGCCATACTGACATTAGTTGCAGGATTGGATCTGCATACAAGAGCATGCCATTATACTACCATTTTTACTGCATTGTTTGGCCTTCATTTCAGATTACCTGCTAATCACTCTGACATCTTCAAATGTATGCCTAACTACTAGGCATTAGCTACTTCATATATGTCTTTTAATGCTTTTTGAAGTGTGAATAGTGAGACAAAAAGTGGGAGAAGCATGAAAAGCATCACTTTTTTTGCTTTTCTGAGTAATAGATCTACTATTTCAAGTGCTATGGATACTTTTGAAAGCTGTAGCTTTTTTTACTTTTGAACTCGAAAAAGTTCCAAAAGTGGAAATAAGTAATGTGCAAATTTACTGATGCTATTTCAATGAGGATTTGGTGGATGTACCCATGTCACATATCAGCACAACCAATGTACAGAGAAGAGGACATATCAGGAGGAAAACCAGTTTTCAAGCTCCAATAAGATGGCATGGGCTTTTCCATTGCTCACCAAATAAACACAATTCAAGACAAGCTGTAATTTCTCGGTACATACTCAGACATGACATGATTATGTAATACTCCTCGGAGGCAAAACTCCCTCGTTCAATGTACCCCGGTCTGAGTTTGAAACGAGATAGAGGGCCCGTATAAGAGAGGGTCCGCCCCCGTTGCAGCACGAAGCTGCGCCGTTCCTTCGCTCTCTTCGCACGCGCGGCCTCTGCAACGACACACGCCTCAGCCTTACTTCAACCATGCGACTCTTGTCCATGCTATATCTCGCATCTCGCATCGCTGCTCTCGTGGCAGCCTCGCCTGTCATAGACAAGAGTGTACTCGGAACAGACCCTGTTAGGCGGAGACGTCGACCCAAATGAAGAGTGTAGTCCTTACGGAAGTTTATGTGATTGGCCCGCTGGCTCGAGAGGTCCATGTTGCCCTCCGTATCTTTGCACGCCGATGACCATCCAGAGGACAGCACCTCGTATGTGCTTAAGGGATGAATTAGGTACGTTTGCCCTTATTTTTTTACCTTATCTTATGGGGGAGATCGACCCCTTGCGATGAATAGGCTCAAACTTAATTGACTCGTTAACCCGGCTTCGTTATGATGCATTCTGTTTGGGCTCTCGCATGTTTCCATCCACCGCTCTCTGTAGCCTCGCTTCGTACGCCTCTCATACCACGCTGTTCGATACGGTCGACGACGAATAAGTCCGTTCCATCGCTTTTTTCTTGGGAGTACGGCACAGTAGTAGCCTGGTACTATGCACATCTTTATATTTGGGGATCATCAGGTTACAGTAATGTGATGCGCTGGTTTTCCGCAGATATATGGCTTGATTAACGACTTCGCTCGCTGAGCTCGTGTGGGATGGTTGTGTCGTCGAAGATTTAGATGGCTTCGTGGCCCTCCCTCAACAACAGACCGTCAAGACTCAAAATGGCAATGTTCGGCGGATCGGTTCATCCTGGTGGAGCTGTGGCTCGGGTCTGACAGATCAGATCATGCTCCGGCGCTTATACTCAAGCTGACTTGCATTGTCGGAAATGTCGACTGCGGACGGAAGTGCTACCATAGTTTCGCTGGGTGGGACACCGAGCGGGGCCCAGCGATGACGTAGTGTCTCTATGTGGCTTTATATTCCCTCCCCAATCCGCCATGACGTTTCCCCGCATTCAAATTCTGCACTGAAACATGCCGACCACTGTATCTCCTACACGAGACGTTCTGTTATACTTCCTTGCCATGTATGTACTTGCTAGCCCGACTCGATACTCACCCTCACCTTTCTCTATCAGCGTCGTACCCCCTCTCGCCGTCTTTTTCAGTATGTACCATCTCGTAATGTATAGGGTTCCCCAGCTGACGACCCAGTTCAGAACGAGGATGCGCAGCGGGTGAGTAGCATTACTGGTACAGTAACTTGCACAGACCAAACGTTGACACGGCCCCTCAGATTTCTGGATTAATATCTGTCTGTCGATTTTGGGCTGGATACCGGGAGTACTGCATGCATGGTCAGGGATATTTCTCTAGATTGCGTTTTCAATACTGTCGGAACTGATTCTTTGCTAGGTACATCATTTCACGGAGTGAAGGTGCCATGTAGGCGTATACAGATGTGAGATCAGGGTTCCACACACGTACTCTTTGTAGTTCCAGTAGTGGTTAGATTGGACTCGGTATAGTAGCATCGATGTATAGTGCGGAACGTTCTTCCCTGAGTTTAGGGAATTTTTATCGCATATCTTGCCGAACAAACTTGGGCATCGCGCTGTGAACAAGAGTGTATCCGGCCCGTTTATTGACTACTCGCATTTCCGGATCTTTCGAATATGTTACATTATTGACATCAAGATTTTACCGGGTAGATAGAAAAACTCTGCCAACTGCCCCCGCTAATGATGGGTCTTGCGTTCTGGGTTAGGCACTATATGATGGCTGTGACTAGGTGGCAACAGTACTAGGCCCTGGACAATTCATGATGAATTTCCATCCTGCAACCAAGTGCGCGTGAACACTCACCAGTACCAGTCTGAATTCACTTTGCCAACGGCACTGCCGTGGTCCTTCGACAGAGGTTGTCCCGTTGATAGCGATGGAATGAAGTACTCTTCGTCGAGTGAGGGAGTATCATCGGTAGCATATAGCACGGCCTAGTCACAGTCAAGATTCCCAAGCTGCGAGGTAGTCAAGTGTCCAAGCTCACCATTACCCTCTCACGAGCGGAGGGTTTTACTCTTGCGTATGGGTGGAATCTAAACAGGTACGCAAACTTGTAACTGGGGAGCCTTCCGCAATCCATGGCGTTCAAGTAGAAAAAAAAAATTGCGGAGTGTCGGAGAGGAAGGGGATTTGAAGAAGAAAAAAGATACCATTTCATTGCAACCTAAAGCTTAAATACCCAAGCGGGGCATATAATGTGGCATAGAAAGGAAAAGGGAACGACCGAGCCTTGAGTCAACGGTCCTAAGCGACTCCGCCAGGGTAGAAACGGGGACCTCGCATGGCGCTTATTTGAATTGACATCTGTTGCACCACATACATTTGCTTCCGCGGTACCATCCAACGTCAGGGGACAGTCACTGACCAAGTGCCGATGCTGGTGCAAGATAACCTGCGCTGGAATAGAGCTCCCTTGGGTTCCCAGAGAGACACGACACATCCGACATCATACCAGGCTACCAAACCGCCGTTCCGGGTTGACCACCCTGAAGGACGGGTGGCAGCCGAATATGTGTCCTCCCTCACATCGTAGATCCCCGCAGCTGCTTCCAGGTTTCTGACTGTCGCTATCAGCGATGTAGGAAGATGTTCCACAACAGGGCTTGGCTGTCTGGACGCCGAGTACTGGGGCAGTGGGTTTACACGACATTGGGTCCCCTGCTCGAATAAACCCCCACTGCCACCACAGAAATTCGTCTTCAATTTTCATCCTGTACGCAGTACCCATCCATATGCATCCATTGTCCCATCCCCACATTCCTGTCGCGAACGAAGACCCAAGCATGAGCCCAGCGAATGAGAAGTGTGACATGTCACGTGAAAAAGGGGTCTGTCACGTCACGCCACTGCCATAGCGCGAGGAAATCCCACAGGCAAGTTGCTTACCACCATCATGAGACTTGAAGTGCGACTCAACATGTGTGTTCCCGAATGCTTCAATGCTCCATTATTTCAAGACCTCAGCGTAGTCGAAGATGATGGAATCGCAAGAAGACATTGTCCGCCTCAAAATTAGGGGGAGAACTACCCGCAAGAGATCTGTTCATCGATGAAGGTTGCATCAACATTCTCGTCCGACAGTGCCTCCGAATAAATGGAGTGCGTTTGAGTGAATCAAGACACTCACTTATAGACTTTTGCTGCACCTGTGGGACTCCTGAACTGGCGACTACCTTCAACTAGCTCCCGTGGTCACTGTTGTGAACCCCATCAAGTAGAAGATGCTAGCGTGCTCTGGCGTGTATCAAGTGAGTTCTGCGACAAGCCAAGCCTACCTGTACTCCATAGCGAAAATGCTGGAATTTTTCACCGTCGCGCCTTGCCATGGAGAGCGCCCCATTGAAGTTGGATGAACTTGTGGTGACCCCCCCTTGATGTTAAAGGAACTGACATGGGCTGTCGTGTGCAGAAACCAGTAGACGCACGACCAGGAAATTTGTGTCCAAGGTAGGCGCAAGATTTGAGGTGTGCGATAACGATTCCAAGAATCTCTGGGTTCCACCTCTTGCTGTGACCCAAAGCCCCCACGAAATGATGCCCGAACATCACAACAATACCCGCCATCGCAAGACGTGGGGTGTGTTCAAGACGGTAGAATTTTAGGTGGGAGTGGGTGTGGTGCAAAAAAGTGGTGTGCCACGGTCCTGGTCTGCTGACTCTCGCTCGAACTCCGCAAACGCCAGCGGCTGATTGATAAAACAGACAAACACGTCTTTAGACGACGGCAATGCAATATCAGCCCTCCTGGATTTTTTTTCTCGGCCCCCCCCCTCGTTAAGAGCGAAGTCTTCACCAATTTTTCTCTAGCGGTCATTCACAAGTTTCTTTGGGTGTCGAAGATCCTGCGAGGCGGCCACCAAATTTCCTTTCCACAAACATGCCACACCTCGCCACGTCGCCGTCCCAAAAATTTTTATTTGATGACAACTGCCGAGTCCCAGCCCCATCAATTAGTGTTGAACGCCCTGAGCAGTAGCACCCCAAGTCTCTGCTGAATTTGAGCTCTCCTTCACAATCGCGAGTCTAGTGCTGCCAATCTTGCCACTCCCTGGACGTCCCTCTTCGCACAGACAACGTCGAAACGTCCTCGCTAGCAAAAACGAACATTTGGAATGGGAGGTGGAAGAGGGGATAGCTGTTTTCTCCATTTTGTGTCCGTCGTCTGGCAGACTACCTCCCCGGACGTACTAGAGAGTGTCCAAATTAGCTCAAGGCTTCGTGAAGGTGCAAGTCGCGATCTGGCTTGGTGGAACCATCCGAGCAACACTCGTCAACCGCCCCCAACGCACACTTCGTTGAACCGAGACGCCTGGCAAACCACGGTCCGGGGATTGTTGTCCCCCACTCGTTGCTAGCCACTCGAATTTCTAACACGGCAACGACATGAGATAGTCATACTTCCTTCCGACGTGTGTATCCTCACTCCCTTGTGGTTACTCTGCTACTAACGTATTCTCCAGTTGTGCACTCTCTTTGTCCTTTTTTCACCCCTCAAACAAGGAAATGTGTCGTGGACACTCGCTTGCTTTAATCCGGGCGGGCACGTCAAATGACGCGAGCATGCACATTGGAGGAGGTGAGCGACCTACTCGCCAAACGCTTCGATTCCATCCCCGCTGAGACCGTTTGTTACCAGACTTGCGGATTATCGCTAGCGTCTGAGCTTCGTATTGGTTTCCGGACACCTCACATGCAGGACCAGGGTATCAATTCCTAGTCTTAATCCTGTAGATTTCCTCATACAGGCACATCGTTCCCCGAAACGAGCATGCTATACATAACCTCTTGTATGTCGTAGGAGGGAGGAGCTTTCTTGTGGTCGTTGAAAACATCAGCCAGTGCTACACCACAGGATCCGAATCAGATGCAAGAACAAACGACAAAAGAACTTTAATCTGTTGCTGTTACATCAACGGTCGAATATACACAGCAACTATCTAGTGACTGGTAGTTTATCGATCGGTGATCGGCGATGTCACTGCTTACTCGACAGCTAGAGTTATGTTCTACTGACTGGCGAAGGTATCACCGCCCGAGCAACGAAACTTCAGGCAGTTGTCTCCGTAATGGCTAACATCCTCTCCAAGGGAGCCCTGCCTCTATCAGAAAGAGGGGGTTAACTGCTGTTCGTAGGCACGACCCTCCACACTTTAACGGAACCGTCATCCCCCGCGGTTGCAAGTAAATCTTCGAATCCAGGACGAGGACACCACTGCACGGAATTGACGTCACCGTCACCATGAGCGGATGAAATTGAAGCGATTAGCTTGGAACACAATATCTCCTGCGTAGACTTCTCGAGAGATTGCTTGACACGACGGATGAATGAATGAAGATGCAATTCATCGGTGGTTGAGGAACTTACCGATATCTCCCATACGTATATCTTCCCGTCCCCACCAGTACTCGCCAGCCACCCCATGCTTTTGGATGATGTGCCCTTCCCGATATTCCAGCTGATAGAATAGATGCTTCTTTCATGACCTTTGATCTGGTGTACGAATTTCCATTCATACTGATCCACGCGTTTCCAAATTCTGATCGAAAGATCGTCGGAAGCTGAGGCTAAGTAATTACCGTCGGGGGACCATGCAAGTGACCAGACCGTGGATTCGTGGCCGGTCAGCGTTGACAAGCAGTACCAATCATCGGATGGATCGTCGACGTAGAGCTTGATCGTGTCATCGTAAGAAGCCGAGGCAAGGATCTACCTCGGAGGCAAGAAATCAGGCTTGAATTGGATGACCGCTTAATTTCATGCAGACCTCTTCCGTGGGATGCCAGGCAACGCACTTGACATCCTGGCTATGTTCCATTATCACTCCCATGCATTCAAAATCGGCATCGGGCTGTACTGCTGCGAATGTGAACACAGGGAAAAAAGACGGAAGAAAGCGCCGAGGGACCCGCCTTCCCAGATCCAGACTGTCTTGTCTCTGCTACAGCTAGCCAGCAGTGTCCCCGTGGCTGAATAGGCAACACTTTTGCACTCCGTTTCGTGGCCTTCTAGCATGGCCGCACACTCCCATTCTTCGGATTCATCCAGACCATTCTCGTCATCCAGTTCTTGCTTCTTCTCATATATCCCGACATTGGAGTCGAATGAGCCGGTTGCAAATACCTTGCCGGAAGGAGCCCACGCGACACTGCGAACGGTCTTGGTATGTGCTGTAGAGATGGTATTGATGTGAGAGAATGATGGTAATATTTCCTGGTCCTCTGAAGTGTGTTGGTAGCGATACAGCCGAACGGTTTTGTCCGCTGAGCATGAGGCAAGTAGCGGTTTGGCTGGGTTCCAGGCAACTTGCCATGCGCGCTCTTCGTGACCTGCCTGGAAATGAGATCATTTCATGTCATTCGTGTTCTATCTCACCTGGTAGCGAGGATACCAGTTGGAGACTAAACTGAGGGTCGACGTCCATTTGAGCCGACCTTTGATTGCTGCAAATCTTTCGGTAATAATTGCTTATCGGCGTTATCAAAATGTTGTTTGTCTTTGTTGAATTCCAAAGCTTCTGCCTTCCTATCTGGGAACAGTTCAGAATCCAGTTCAATATATACCATGATTCAGACCGACTCATACAGAACGTGCACGACGACCTGCTCACAGATGTATCTTATGATTTCTACGGTTCTTAACCTCGCCACGTGTAGCCTTGACCAGAAGTACGTGGATCCTGTTACCCCCATTTTTTCACCCTCATAACATGGCCACAGGATCAAAGTCTGGTCGTTGGACGAGAGCACCGGAAAACCTGGAGCGTTGAAGATGAATGGAAGGTACGCATCATGTCCTCACACAAACGAGCACGTGTTGAAGCCTGGACGAACGCAGGCTCACGATGCAGCCATCTCAAAGGTGAGCTGGGCACATCGGAGTTCGGAACTATACTCGCATCAAGCCTCGTGCGACCGCACCGTCAAAATATGGGAACAAATGACGAGCGCTGCGACTACAGAATTACAGCCTAATACGTCGTCGGCCCCACAGCAGGCCAGTGGCGGGTCGTCCTCAAGATGGTCCGAGAGGGCCGCCCTGGTCGATGCCCGTGGCACGGTGAGAGCCGTGGAATTCGCGCCGCATCACTTTGGTTTGAAGCTGGTGAGTGTCTAGTTGTCCCCTAGTCCTCGAAATCTAACGGACATCTAGGCGACGGTTTCAACTGACAATCACCTTCGGATATACGAGTGTTTGGAGCAGTCGTTGCTGACTACGTGGCAATTATCAGAAGAAGTAGACGTCACCTCCCTACCAATAGCATCCAGACCCTCTTCTCATTCAGTAGCGTTTGGCACGCCAACTCATACAAATGCGACTCTTGATGGTGCTTCTGCATCTCTGGTTGCGCAAGCATTGCAACAGTCCCAACCCCCTCTTCAGGCCCGAGGGGGGTTGGGTAATAGGGAAGCAGATGGTGGCTGGTGCATTTCTTGGTGCAAAGAGCGGTATTGGGGTGAGGTGATAGCAGCCGGGTGTGGGATATCGGGAACTATAAAAGTAGGTGGTCACAACATGATGCTTCCTACTTTTCTTACGGTAGCGTACAGGTCATACAAATCTCACCGTCCCGTCGTCCAACGACGCTGTTAAACGTTGGACCCTTCTCCGGCTGGAAAGTTACTGGCAGAGGGGAAATACTGCGGGTGCTGTTCCTAGCGAAAGCGATACTCCAACGCCGTACCGCTGTCTACCCACGGTTGCATGGGCTCCCTCGTGTGGACGATCGTATCATCTCATAGCGACGGGTAGTCGGGATGGCACGTGAGGATATGGAAAGTCAAACCGGCTGAGGATAGCGACATGGAGGACGATAGTGTGGGGTCTAAGTGGACGCAAGTATTGCTGCTGACTTTGAATAACCACAAGTATGTCCATATTTTATATTCTTTCTTATCATGGTTTTCTTACGATATTTAAATAGATCGGCAGTCGTCGAGTCGAGTGGAACATCACAGGGTACGTTAATCTATTTCTCGTACTGGTGGGACATCCTGACAGAATGCAGGACTATTTTGCGTCTGCGGGGAACGACGGGCGTGTCCGTCTTTGGAAGGCGACGATTGGAGGTGTCTGGAGACCTGCTGGGAGCATCGGTGTCGAACAAACTGAAGAGGAGGATGCCAGCATGGATGAGAACCCCGTTGCTGACTAATATATACTTAGCACGAATAATCACTTCACCATTAGTGTTCGTGCGAGTCATCTGTTGGGAGATACTGGAGAGATATGAGAGCGGCCGTGAGAGTGGCCCTCAGATCTCGGAAGACCGCTCGAGTATCCGCATTTCGGATTCCCTTAGTTCAACATAGTCCCCTGCAGTACAACTGGTCGGCAGCCCGACACCTCGCAACATGTCTCAGTCTGGGTCATTTGCGCGTCCCTTCGATGGCGCTTTGCAACTGACTCGTCGTACAGAAAACACAAGGTAGTCGTCTGCCGCGACCTTGGGCCCGACGCGATGTCTCTTTTGAAGGCAACGCCTGAATTGGACGTACGTTGATGCCACCTTCATTGAACACCTCGCAGTGCTGAACCACACTACGTGGCAACTAGCTTGTTGTTTGGCCGGATGACCGGGGATGCGATCGGACATGGTTGCTAGATAACATTCCAGGCTCTACCGGGCTAGTCGTCATGCTCACAGATAAAGTACACTTCGTATCCCTATAAGACAGTAGCGTCGACGTTAATCTGATGTTCTGGTTTAGGTTGACTCTGAGATCTTGGGCAGAGGTAAAGTTGGCCACCTATCTTCCAGTTTTCGATATCATTACGTCTTTTGTATGGCAGCTGGTCCCTCCTTGAAGATTGTTTCCACAATGTCAGTTGGGTATGGTAAGTTATTCGAACAGGATTGATAGTTGGCTTAGACCTTCTGCCTCCGTCACAAGAACATATTGATCTCAGAGCTGCGGCTCAGAAAGGGCTGAAGATCGGGTATACCCCTGACGTTCTCACCGATGCAGGCAAGTCGAAAAACCCTCTCTCGATAGCTGTTTATGTATAATCAATTACCATCCGTTCAGTTGCCGACCTCTCCGTGATGCTCGCATTGATGGCAAGTCGCAATGCTGGAGTGGCGACCGCCGTCGCGAAAGGCGGACAAGTAGGTTGTCTATCTGTATCTGGTCACCGGCCGGTTGAGAGTCTTCTTAGTGGCCAAACCACCCATGGTCACCTTTTGCGCTGTGTGGTCCTCAGCTAAGTACGACGGCCTCTTCGCCGACGCGAAAAGTTGGTTTCGTTGGCTTCGGTCGAATCGCTCAAGCGACCTTGGCGCGGCTTGTCCCGTTTGGCATCACTCACTGCTTGTACTCATCCAATCCATCATCGCCCACTAATCACGAACGTGATGCAGAGTTGGCAAATGTGTACAAATTGCAATCAGTAACGAAAGTAGACATCGACGAACTTGCTCGCGAAAGCGACTTCATCTTTGTATTGGCGCCTGGCGGACGTGATACCTATCATATCATCGATGAGAACTTCTTGAGGCAAATGAAGAGGACAGGCATCCTCGTCAATGCGAGTAGGGGAACACTGGTCGATTCCGATGCGCTGGCCAAGGCTCTTCGAAAAGGGTGGATATGGGGTGCTGGACTCGACGTGGTGGAGGGGGAGCCAAATGTGACAATCGACCATCCACTGGTCAAGGAGCCTAGGTAAGCTGTGTTTACTGGAATGAGGGTTGATCGATAATCGCCGTTTCATGGCGTGCTGTTCACGAAGATGCATTATTATACCACACGTTGGGAGTGCTACGTTGGAGACCCGGAGGGCTATGGCGGTGCGCGCAGCCCAGAATTTGATAGCAGGAATACTAGGAGAAAGTATGCCAGCACAAGTGGATTTATCAGGTTACTGGTAACCGGCATGCTGTATTGTTATTGTTGGCCATAACTCTCCAAGTAATGAAGCCACGTTCGTGCAGATAGTTCCGTCGTCTTGATCAGGAAATGAGACTCCTGATAAGATGGTGGCTGTGTCATTTGCCACCCCTTCAAATAGGGACGCACAGTTGCCAAAAAAAAATTGCGAGCTTCTATGATCCTTGCTTGCCAGTTCCTCAACCTACCGTAGTCATGACAAAATATATCATCATCTCCGGTGGTGTCGTCAGCGGTATCGGGAAGGGCATTATTGGTGCGATCTAGCATTATTGGCGTCGACGGCATTCATGTTCATACATACCATTCAGCCTCTTCGACCGGTCTGTTGTTGAAGACGGCTGGCCTTAAGGTCACTGCTATCAAGATCGATCCTTATATGAACATAGATGCTGGAACTATGCGACCCACGGAGCACGGTGAGGCTTCAGCGTGACACTGTTCCATGTCCTCTCTGAGTCGACCATCTAGGTGAGGTCTTTGTCTTAAACGACGGAGGTGAAGTGGATTTGGATCTGGGAAACTACGAGCGCTATCTAGATGTCACTTTATCGAGGGACAACAATATTACGACTGGTAAGATCTATCGCGAGGTTATTGAGAGGGAGGTTGGTGGGATCACGCGTCGTGGTTCATCACCTTGCTAACCTCCTAGCAGAGAAAAGGAGAGTATCTTGGAAAGACCGTACAGGCAAGTTTCTAATGAGGCGCGTCTTTCCATGCACCAGTTGACTGCTGTGCTACAGATTGTGCCACATGTCACGTCTGCTATCCAGGATTGGATAGAGCGCGTGTCCAAAATTCCTGTCGATAATTCGGGCGAGGAGCCAGACATTTGTATTATAGAGGTATGCATCTCGGCAACATAATAATTAAAATGTGCACTTAGTGTCCGTAGCTTGGCGGCACTGTGGGCGACATAGAGTCTGCTCCCTTTGTCGAAGCCATGCGCCAGTTCCAGTTCCGTGTCGGATATGATAATTTCGCTTTGATTCACGTGTCGCTCGTACCAGACATGCACGGTGAACAGAAGACGAAACCTACGCAAACCACAGTGCACGCTTTGCGTGGACTCGGGTTGCTCCCGGACCTAGTTCGTCATGCCCTTCATGCGCTGACATGTTTTGGCTTAATCAGATAGGTTGCTTGTCGACTGCTGGCGCCACGCCCTATCGAGAATGCTACAAAAGAAAAGATATCTATGTTTTGTCACGTATCCACCACCCAGGTGTTAGGTGTTCATGACATGTCGTCGGTGTATCATGTCCCCCTGTTGTTGCAGTCTCAAGGAATTATCGACTACCTGCGCAAGAGGCTTAATCTCACAGCACTGCATATCCCTGAAGAAATGATCCAAAGGGGTTTATCCATCGAAGCCAGATGGAAGGCCATGACGAGGGCGTGCGTTCCTTAGGTTTCGACTATCTTGCAGACTCATGATGCGCCATTCAGCCAGGAACGTTGTTATGATGAGGTCAAAATTGTACTGGTTGGGAAGTATACCGAATTCAAAGATTCCTATATGTCTGTAATCAAAGCGTTGGAGCACTCGGCATTCCGAGTTCAACACAAGCTTGTAATTCAGGTACGTCTGACTAAGCAGTCTCTTCTATCTTCTCTAACACCAGATGATGGCCAGTGGGTGGACTCTTCTAACCTGGAACCACCGGCACAAGGGTCAGATCCTGCAAAATATCACGATGCTTGGCGTGCCTTAGTTGGTGCGAGGTAGGGTTTATCGGCTTCATTTACTCCTGCATGTGATTGATTTCGGGATGAAAGCGGTATTCTCGTTCCTGGGGGTTTTGGCCAACGCGGAACCGAGGGCATGATACTCGCCATTAAGTGGGCAAGGGAACAAAAGGTTCCATTCCTTGGCATTTGTCTTGGGTTCCAGATGGCGGTGTTGGAGTGGGCCAGGAATGTTCTTGGTGTGCAAGGCGCGCCTCCGAAGTTATCCTCTGGTGGTCCAAGCTGACAGACTTTACAGACGCTCAGTCTACTGAATTCGTTCCCGACACGCATAATCCATTTATCATCTTCATGCCTGAAGTCTCCCGTACCCATATGGGCGGAACTATGCGTCTGGGTCTGCGCCCCACTGTTTTCCAGGGAACAGCCCAAGCTCAGCTTGCTACGACCCTTGCCAACGGCTCCGCCAACCCTGCCACAGGTGCAGATGGTACGGCCGATACACCGAGTGGCCCCAAGTCTGCTATCACAAGCCCTGCCACGTGGTCCAAAGCGCGTCAACTCTATGGAAACGTCGACAGGATGTGGGAGCGACACCGCCACCGCTACGAGGTGAATCCCGAACAGGTCCCGCGCCTCGAGGCAAGCGGGCTCACTTTCGTGGGTAAGGACGAAAGGGGGGAACGTATGCAGATTCTCGAGCTCAAAGGCACGTATCACCTGCGTTTCCTTAGTTGACTTATCCTCTTATCTCCATGAATAGATCACCCTTTCTTCCTCGGATTGCAGCCGCACCCTGAACTTTGCTCCCGGCCGCTGAACCCTTCCCCACCATTCCTCGGGTTTATCGCCGCTGCTTGTGGGTCTAGCGTGCTTGCCGAGCAACTGGAGGAGCAAGCCCGGAACTACCGCCCCCCTCACTCTGAAGGGTCGATGGTAAGCGAGGAAACGCTACGTGAATACACGATGGAACATCCTGTCCGCGGGGGCAGAATGTCGGGATGGGGCACTCCTGTTGCAGATTGATCCATAAGACATATGTCATGCGTACGTGACGAGCGGAAAATCAATGACCGGGTGTGTTTGCAGGCATTGAGCGTCACGTCCCCGCATGGCGGTCTTACATAGTTTTTTCATAGCTTTATTACTTACTGCTTTCATCTGTCGCAATCCAATAGTTTTGTTATGCCCAGCCTGAACGACAATCAATTGATCGTCTTATGAATACATGGTATACCTTTGCCTATGTAAAAAATACGTTCCCAGTGATAGCACACTCTAAATTATCGCTGTAATATTGTACGTGTTACTGCGTGTGGAACCTAAGTGGTGGTCGAGTGACGGTGAGAATGGGATTATTGATGGTAATCCTTCCAGGAGGGGTTTTAGCACGATGGCGGCGTATGCATTCATCTGCCTAAATGATTGGAAGGTATGCAACCACCAATCGGTATGCAAACTTCACTCAGATGAGGTGAAGGAGCGAGCCGGCAAAAAGGAAATAAATGTGAATCCACCATCGACATCAGACGCTAGTCTTCGGACCTGGGCGAGCGGAAAGACATATTCCGCGACTTCTCTGCTCTTGCCGAATCTCTGGTTTGGAGATCTGCGGGCTCACAGGAGAAAAGGGATTACTCCGATCCCTGATCTCGATCAACCAGTCCGTCAGCCAATGACCGGCAGCACAGTTCAAGCTGTGGTAACGATACTAAAGAAAAGGACGATGCGTTATCAGGAGAGAACCAAATAAACTCAAGCTTACCCCCTTCTGATATCTTCCTTCTCTTCTCCACTGTACACACACACTTCTCTGTATAGAGAAGTTTACAAGATGTCTCCAGGGAACTAAACAAGCACACGCTTACCGTCCTTGGACTACCTGTTTCAACAGAAAAACCCTGTACACCACATTCGCTGTGACCTCTAGCACCACGGGGATATGCTCTTTGTTCAGCTGCACCAAAATGAAAAATTCAGCAAGGTCGGCAACACATGTTCCACTGGGGGACCCTTTTTTGATTCCTAGGGTAACTTCGAATTGGTGTTGCCTGAACTCGGGAATCAGAGTCTGTCCCGTTTCAGCGGTATGCTCCGTCGTAGTCATAGTAGGTGTGAAAGACGTAAGAGCTTTTGCCAATGAATCAAGTTGTAACTGGAAGTGTCGACCTGTAGTAAGCTTCGTCTGAAATACAGCAAGATTGTTTGCCTTCCTAGGAGGCCAGATTCCCTGACTCTAGATGAATAGCTTGTGTCATAAAAGGTGGGATGTGACATTTTACCTTTATTTCTGCACCTTTACTCTGGATCGTGCCTGCTACCTGCACTTTGATGCAATCCTTCGCATCCTTGCCTTTCACAAGCCGAAATCCTAAAATGCCCCATGGAATGTCTTGGAACACACCATACCTGAGAATATATGCAACAGCGTATTGAGAAATTTACGGATGACGCACTGTATCTGGATTTGTTCGATTTCCCACAGTGGCAGTGTCTTACCCTTGCGGACAATGCACAATAGTTTGCGGGCATCTGAAAAAGACGAGACTGTAAGTACAGAAGAGATCTCAGTGGGATATTGTTACCGTCATGGTGGAGATTCTCGAGCTGGACGCCAACGTCAGGAATGCTTCCCACTAGGGCGTGTGAAGCCACTTGGCTGTTCGAAATGTTTTCTGGAGACGGAGAACTTGAATCGCTCGAAGCACCTAGCGGTGCGGCACTTGCTGAGTTGGAACTGGTTCCTGGGGCTGTCCTTACGGGGAGTGTGAATTGTGGTTGACCCTTCGACTGAATGATCTGTCCTGTCAGGGTGGTGGCGTTCTTGATATCACCCTCTATCCCAGTAAAGTCCCTGTAGTACGCTGAGATGGGCATAAGATTGAGGGTTTGCATGTCTTTACCCTGTCTCTGGAGACGGCCCCTAGATTTCAAAGGTGGAGTGGGTAACTCATTTTGCACACTACTCATCTGCTGTGAACTCGCACTATTATTTGTTGACCAATAACAGTCAAGGTATCGATAACATTCCCCTTGATGCCAGTAAATTTGCTATAGTCAATGAGATGGGGGAACAACTGAAGGATATAACACCCTACGCCATTACTTTGGAGTGGTCTTTTAACGTCGTTAAGTTGTATGGCCTTGGATTTAGCCAGTGAGCGAGTCTAATTGAACGGTAAAATCAAACCGTGAGAACTTGGAACGTAGTGGTGTACAAGTCCAGTTATGGGAGTAAATAAAATTGAGTGAGAACCTATGTGCTGATAATCACCCCTCCGACTAAAGGTTGTGAGTATCGCTAGTCATAAGGCAGTGGTGAGGCGTCCCCGTGTCAGGTCTGTGTAGGGGGGAGCATACTATGTGTGGTAGAGGAAGACGAAATGGAAATGGAAGGCGGAGTAGATCTTGCACCTCTGAGTCCAAACCTGAGTGCTGAGCAGCTCAGCGAACTTCCAGGCAGACCTGCTATTCGACTGTGTCGCTTGAACATAAGTTTCATTCAGAACCCCAGTTTTCACCTCCGTCAATGACAACTGAGCATTTCTGTAAGGCGGTGAGAGCTACTCGAACGACAATTTGGTTGTCTTCCTATGAGCATGCGTTGCAACCCTTGCTAGGTCGCTTAAACAAATACGTTCCCAGTGATAGCATACTCTAAAATATCACTGTAATTATAGTACGTGTTACGGCGTCCAGAGTGAGGGATTTTCAGCACAGGACATACGACAGTGATGTGCACATCTATCTGCCTAAACGCCTGGATCCGGCAACCCAGAAGTCGTCATGCAAGCTTCACTCAGAAAAGGTGAAGGGGGCGAGCCGGCCAAGAGAAACAATTGTACGACATCAGAAGTTAGTTTTTCGGACCCCTGGTGAGCGGAAGGACATGTTTCGCGACTTGCTTTTCTGGTCATCTTTTCTGCTCTTGTCAAATCCCTGGTTTGGGGATCTGCGAGCTCCTTTCCTATGCGACGAGAAATCGATTAGATCCCCAATCCTTGTCCGACGGGGTCTGGGTTTGTCCTCGAGACGGACGCCCATCCGACGAAGCCACGCTGCATTCGGTTTACCTAGAAAGGGGCGTAAGCATCAAGTCTCTATCGAACAATGGAAGGAAGCCTCCGTCCCGAAAAAAAAAGACTGCGTACGTACCCATATCGACACCAAACGTACGCGACCAGTCACTTATACCTGAGAGGATCTTCTGGGCTGGCACATGCAGTGGTCCCGCAAGGGGAAGGTAGTGGCCAAGGAGGGAGGCCGCCGTCTGACGGATCGCTTCCGCGTCAAGAAGAGGGAGAAGTGAGCGGAGGCGGGTTGGCAACGAGTCTGGCTGTTTGTCCACGCTGATGTTGCTGTCAATGGAAGATGTCTTACTCTGAGAGTTGGGGCTACCCTCAGTTGAGGGTATATCGTATATCGCAACATTCGAGTATCGGCAGGATGGTGCAGATGCTGCAGCGGCAACTTGTGACTCAAGGGTATCAAGAGGAAGCGCTTTGATGGGACATTGGTGAAGATGCCGGGAGAAGTAGCCAGCCTCCCATGGGAGAAGAAGCACGTCTGAGCGGTGGGGCGGTTCTTCTTGGGTTTGTGACAAGGGAGATGAAGAAAGACCTCTGCCAGTGCGACCGACACGGTGAACATAAAGAGCTTCAGTGCTTGGAATGCCAAGCTGGATCACGCGGGTGACGTGAGGATAATCAACGCCACGAGCAGAGACGTCGCTGGTGACTAGGATGGTAGGGCCCGGGGTAATTTTGCCCTTCCGTGGTCGCCGATCATGCCTCGGTGGTTCTGAGGTAGTAACAGTTTCTCTGAACTCTCTGCTTGCACGTTGCCGCGCAGCTTGAGTAAGCTTGGAGTGCATTTCCAAGACGCGTGTGTTCTTAGCAGGCAGGGTACCATCCGCGGCGAATTCGCGCACGATTGTTGAGAAAAAGGCCGTAGAGTGAGTAGTGGGACAGAATACGATTATCTTGGACTTAGAGTTATGAATTATTTGATCATGAGCAATAAGGCGAAGCAGAGCTGGGATTTGGGCGTCGGGGGACGGGAGAGGAGTGTAATGCTGAGGTACGTGGGCGTGGGTAACGAGTTCATCATCCGAATCTATTGCCCAAGGCACGCGCGCATTATCCTTTATTTTATCGACGGAAAGACCAGTCCCGGAAACAGGTGGGGCCGCGTCGAGGAATTGGTGATTGGGGGATAGGTGGGTGGTAGCAATTTGCCTGATTCGGCGGGAGAGCGTTGCGCTGAAAAGAAACGTCTGTCGTGTGTGAGGGGGAGACAAGAATTTGACGATAGCGTCAATGTCGTCTCGGAAGCCCATGTCAAGGAGAGTATCCGCCTCGTCCAAAATGAGCTGAAGGGGAAGAGTCAGACCAATGATGCAAGTTGCAACGTTTGACATACGAAGTTGCAGCTCTTCATGCTCTCTCGAACGTCCGAGTGGTTTTCGAGCACGTCACGTAAACGGCCAGGCGTTGCAACCACGATATCACGACAACCACTGTTCCACTGGGATAACTGCCTACCCTTGCTTGCGCCGCCGACGAAGAGACCGACTTGGAAGTCTTTATGATGCGTCGTCAATTTGAGGGCAACATTTGCGATCTGAGTCGCCAGTTCTCGAGTAGGAGAGAGAACGAGAGCTCCGGGGAACCTTCGACGAAAAGAATTACTGACACGACCCGCAAGAATTGACGAGGAAAGGTCGGAAGTGCGAACGGCTTTTTCAACGTGCTGTTCAGCTGCCCTGATTCTGTGTTCGACGGCGGGGATGAGGAAAGCAAGAGTTTTTCCAGTTCCGGTGCGAGCTCGCACGAGTAGATCGCGAGGAGCATCGGGATTGGGGGAAGCGGAAGGATGGGCCAGGTCAGGGAGGAGTGCGGTGACGAGGGACTGTACGGGGGTCATTTGGTCGAGGTTAAACGGAGACATTGTAAGCCCCTTGAGAGTCTGTTGGGAGATCTTACCCTTCAACGATCGAAATGTAGGCATTTCAGACGCTGCTTCCGCCACTTCCGAGGGTGAGGACACCGTCGCAAGAGCCTGCGCCGACATCCAGCGCGACTGTCCGTCCACAGACATTCGTGCGCTGAATCCAACCCTGCATTTCGCCCTGCTGAACGACCTCAGCCCATATGCCAACGTCATTCAAAAATGGCTGGCTCAAAGACAAGTCCCCGACCCAAAAAAAAAAAACATTTCTTAAATAGGAAAACAGTAGACCCCCACCACCACATGATTACATAATGATCGTGGACCCCGAACTATCTTCTCTGCGCGCCACCGATTCGGAATCGCATCTCGGATCTGCCTAGCCGTTCGAACGCGATGGCCAAGGGGCACAAGTCGTCGGCAACAACGGGCACTCGCAAGAAGAATGCACGCAAGGCTGCTACTGCTGTGGGAGGTCAACCGGCTTCTTCTGCCGTGCCAGTGGCCAAATCCCCAAAGAACACCAAGGGCTCGAAGCGAGAGATGAGAGAGGCTCGCATGAGGGAGAAGGTCTACATACCTCCAGTGAAGCCTGCTCCTGCACAACTCGATCCACTCGATACGACAGGATTGGCAAGAATATTACCCCCCGATCTCGTCGTCGTTTTACGGAGCCTCGGTAAAAAGGATGCAGTCACCAAAACTAAGGCGTTAGAGGAACTATCTAAGTGGGTAGACGACGCCGCGAAATCACCGTCAGATGTCCCAGATGAAGACCCCGTTGGTGGCGAAAAGATCAGTGTGATCGTAGAGATGCTGCCGGTCTGGGTGGGTCCTGGTACTTCATACCCGTGCTTTCCCTATACCAACCGAAGAGTAGTTCCATCGCATTCCTGTCCTTTTCACGCATCCGGCACGCCGTGTCCGCTTCCTCGCAGGCTCTCTGCAAACTGCTCTCGTTCGGCTGCCCCCAACGCACAGCGCACTAGTTCGTTGGATCGAAGATCAAGCATCTCAAGATGAACTGGATACCATTCTTGGAACGTGGATTATGCTTGCCCACGATGTAGACCGTGGCGTTGCGAACGTGGGGGAGCGTGCTTTGACTGAATTTGTTGGCGGTCCCCCCAACGTTGCGGGTTCTTTGCCTTGCATTACGCTCACGTCGCCCATTCTCTCCAATCTCCTTACTTTCTCTTACCGCGTGGTGCTAGACCCAGCTGGGCTTCATGCGTCATTGAATCCAGTACCCGTGCCTATAGATCCCATGGCGCATATCACTTCAGGGAAAGGGGGAAAGGGAAAGAAAGGTGGTCAAAATGCGCCAGAAACGAAAAAGAGTGGTCGCTATATCCCTCCTCCGCCCGCGGAGCCCCGTTCCCAGGTAACTCCGACACCGCGTTCTCCCAAGGCAGGTGACACACCAGGTGAGGAAAGCGAAGCTGACAGGAGCGGCCGATTGAGGGCTAGTGCTTTGGGTGCTGTAAGATGGATCATAGGTGCGTGACCACTCACTCTTTTGCAAAGCAGTACGATCGTACCGTTTGCAATGTATCCTTGAACTCACCATGGCGAACAGATAACCACCTCCTTAATTTGTTTCCCCTATCTGAGGCTTCAACGAAAACGGATGCTAGTAAAGTCCCACTGCTACAGCCTGTCAGCCCTCATCTGTCGTCGTCCGATTTTTGGTCCTCTTTACACCCGGGACCTGCTTGCCCTTTTACCTCACCTGAAGATTCTACTGGGATGGGCGACAACAGTGAAAGCGGTATTCGATCTAGCACTTGCTTAGGACATTCCCAGCCACAAGTACGCCGTGCAGCGTGGACCCTCGTTGCAAGTCTTCTGGACGGAAAGAAAGGTTTGTGCTCATTTCATGTATGCCTCCTGCCTTAGTTCCTGACCTTTTCGCTTTACTTGCGGATAAACTTCAGGCCCGTTACCTCCAGATATTTTACACATCTTATCATCAGCCATTCTACGCTCTGCGTGGGTGGAGACTGACGCAGGCGTGCGCGCTGTACTCACCAAACCTTTACTGATGTTCTTGAAAGGTGTGCCGTGTTCGACAAGTTCAAGTTAGTGGTAACGCTTAAATACCCCTCGTAGCTTATCCACAGGCCTGGGCAATTGATGCGGAACGTGCCCTAAACAATTATGGAGACGTTGAACACGTCCAGGATGATGAGAGCGATGAAGGATCTGCAGAGGAGCCCGAGGCTGAGGTGCAGGATGACGTTAATGCGGACTGTACTGACAAGGCAGACCCCATAGTTGAGGAAGACCCGATATTGTCTTCACCTGCGTTCCACGAGTTTCTTCGCTTCCTCGAAATGGGCTGTGCAGGGAGCATGGTGGAGGGGTATCCATCAGTGTTGGTAATCGTGTCTGGGATTTCTGAGGTGGTGAGTCTTCGTCAGTTCACTTCCTACTGGTGCCACTTGTGCGGTGAATGCTGTCGTAGCAGCGCTTCATTGTTTTTGACCACCAAAGCTAATGCAACACCCTGGTTTTCGATATCACAGGTGTTCCTCGGATCACTGACCTCTGTACATATCTCCCAACTTCTGGACGCGTTATGGGCCCCGTTCTATGCACGTCTCCTTCCGGAGCGCCGAGCCGCCACCGCGTGGTTGCGGGCTTTACTAGAGTGTATGGTGTTCGTAGTGAAGGAAGTTTTGGAGGTGGGTGCTACTATATGACAGTCTTCCAAGCGAAACAGATGTCGTAATACCTAAACCTCAGGATCATGCGCAGGGAAACGCTACAATGGAAAGGCGACAGATATGCACACTGCTAGTGAGGCAATTCGACGCCTTGTGGGATGCCTTGTCTACACGAGCCCTACGCGTCGACAAAGCGAAGGCGTCCAGAATGGTCGCAACTACATTAGACAGGTTGTTCAAAATTGGAGAAGGTTCGTATCATTCGTTTTTGTGTTTCCTTGGTCGCGCAGGTATGCGCGTGCACTCACTTGGATGCCCAGATCTGTTCAAGGCCGTCTTCGATGTGATTGCCGAAAAAGTGTCGAGCGGCGAGGAGCAATCGTTGAACTTTGCGCCAACAATTTTGTACACTTTTAGCAACACATTTGTGCCGGACACTCCTGCAGGCCAACGAACGCGTGACCTTGTCGACAAGTATGTTTCGTGCGTTGTGCAGAGCACGGAAGCAGCACTACGCGAGCAGAAGGGGGCCACAGAAGTGATGGCGAAGGTTGAACCACTCATCCACCTTATGGATACGTTCGGGTCACGACTTTTTGAGAATGATGAATTTACCTCGGTGCGTATAAATCAGTTGTTCTGGGAGTCCCCGACGTTGACGAGTCCCCGATTGACGTTACCTACACGATATGAACTTGGATGGTTTTTGCGGGAGGCATGCACGCTTAGAGAGCCGATGCGCTTTTCTCTGCGCACAACATAGTGCTGCTGCAATCATCTCCACCTTCCGTTATTTCCTACCTCAAGCATTCGTCGGCAGCTGGCAATTCGCTGGACAGGACTCAGTTGTTCTGGACGAATCTCCTTACCTGTCTTGCGTCCCATGTTTCTTCGTTTTCAGCATCCACAGAGCAGATGACATCTGCGAAGGTATTACTCCTACCTCTTCTCGCAGCAGCCCAGACGGGCTCACTGCCTGGTCATCTTCGCGGAACCTCCGATTCGATGGATATGTTGGTAGTGAAGTCACTGGATTGCAGTGTGGAGGGCGGCTCAGAAGCCGTTGCAGAGGATGTGATAAATGGCGTCCTAAGTGCGTACTGTAAGTACTTGTTTTCGTTGCTCACCACGATTACGACATCTCATGCATGCGTGTAGCCTACTTCATCTCTCCGAAGGGGCTTGCGACTATTACGGATGCATTATCGCGGAGCATCACTAGTTACGCGGAAAGTATGCTAGATATTGCTGGTGTCCCTCCCATTGGAATGACTGCTATTACCGACCTATCTACGGCCTCGGCTACTCGGGCGCTGAGTCTGGCGCGGCGGTTGATAGATGCCGGGTACCAAATGGCTGGTGACACAGGCGCAGAAGTGTACGCGGGCGTGGCTCTTCTGGCGTTCATTGTTCCTTCTCTCGACGGAGAGGTTGATTGGATTATGGAAGGAGTTGAGGACGCAAGGGCAATCTGGGATTCACTTGTCAAGCAGCATGACAGAGAGGGAACGGAAGAAATACGGCAAGCTGTGAGCGCTCGGCTGAAAGAGCGGTTACGCAAGAACATAGTGAACAGCAGGATTTTATCGAGGTATGCTTCCTCCCAGCCTTTGCTTCATCGTATATCGTAGTTGAACCCGCGCTGTAGGCCGGACCATATCATACGCGCACTCCTACGTGGAATACCTGGTCTCGAGATCGATGTTCTCATAGACATTCTCCCCTCGTGTTCTGATTTAGATGCGCTCCTCGAAGATCTTCCTGGTTCAGCGGTTTCTCCAAGCCTTGCACTGATCGATGTCACCATTCCTACCACACCGTCCTCAGAAGACAGAGGCTATTATCCTATTGCGAATCCCGGGGATGCTCCTATTCTTCCCCTACACCCGTATGGCCGAGTCGCTTCTGCCCTCCTCACGTATCTTTCCTCGGTACGCACCAAGGTTCTCGCACATCTGTGGGCATTGCGACACGTTATCACGTTTGGTATTTACCTTGCGGAGTACGTGCACGTTGGGGACGAGCGAAGTCCTGTATTCGGAGGAGGCACATTGGACGTTAGACCAGGAAGAGACACGATCGCTCTTGCGAGACGCGAGATAGCGAGGGATTTGCTGGGGAAATCGCAGGCATTGGCGACGTACCTCCTGAGTCGAGCCGAGGAAGGTATTCATACGAGGGCTGTTGGAGCACTATTGAAGAACGATACCAGTACTGAGGGGTGTTTCGCGTCCTTTGTTGTAGAGGTGGTGTGCAAATCCACAGAGAGCGACAGCGTTCGGGATGCACTCGTTTTGCGAACGGTGCTTCAGCATTTGTTTGTAGATGCAACCAAAGAGGATGCAGACCTATGGCTTGTACTTGCACGCCGGTTCGAGAGGGCAGGTACGCCGAGGTCCACCGTTCCGTGACCTATAATTGACTCATTTGGTTCCTTCAGCACCCCAGACAGCCATTGCAATTTTGTCCTCCATCACAGCATACGCACCTGAGCCTCCCAAGCTCGATAGGTACCGCAACGAACTAGCTGCAGCGGTTCTCGGTGTGAGACCTGAAGACAGTGAGACTACCGGGCTCAAATACCTTCGTTTACTTAGCGCAAGTGCACCTGACCCGGATTCTGAGGTGGTGTTCCTGCCACAACATCGCGCTGTCAATGTTATGCGTGCCTGTCAGACATGGATTGCAGAGGGGGATGAGGATGCCAGCGAGGAGTTGGAGAGCGCGATGACCCTTGTATTCCGGCATGTTGCGCCCATTTTAGAGAACGTTCCGGGATCGCACTGGGGGTTCATTTGGGATGTCGTAGAGAATAATCTAGAGGTACGGGTTCGTCACCTTTTCTTATTCACTTAGGCTGATCCTGTGATACTCGTCAATGCAATGCGCGTACTGGTCCCAGGTTTGCTCGCTGGAGGAATCGGATACGCTAGCGACCCTTGGTCGCACGCTGCAATTGATCACCGCCATCGAGGAGCTGGTAACGACCAACAGGTCACTACGCGAAGGCTGGGAGAAGAGACGTAAGGCGATATTTGGCCTAGTAATCAAGAAGATTCTCGTTATTGACACGCGTACGTCGCATGGGATACTAATATTGCCTGGACTAAGATTTCCCGTAGGCGAAATGCCATATTCCGATCCGCGTATCATCTGTTGTGAGCTGGCGATGTCAATTGTCCAAAACATGCCATCATCGATGATAGATGAGAAGACGCTGGTGACGGTAGGTGCCTGGACGACCAGCGACTCCAGACTCTGCTCACATCTCCGTAGATGTATCACCTCCTCGCAGACAACTCCCCTGATGTTCAAAAGATGTCCTACCATCTGCTACAGAGTGCAGCTTCCAAGTATACGGAACATCTCGTCGTTGAAGCGGGTGTTGATATGGAGGGAACTTTCAAATCTGAGCTGCCCGAGAAACTACTCGCCGTGTTGCAACAGAATGCAGGAATTGAAGAGGGATTTGACGAAGAAATGTCCAGTTCACGCAGCCTAGAGGTGTCCGGATCCCTGCTTTTGTGGATGGTTATATTTGATCTCTTCACTGGTGCTGTGGGTCTTTCCTTTTTCTCGTATGGTTGAAACGTGACAAGGCTGAGGCCCGGCACAGTCGTTGAAAGTTCGATTGGGCTACGTTAGCCACTTGAGGAGTCTCGATATCGTTTCTCAGCATTTTATACCCTACATTTTTGACATACTTGGCTTGTTGGACGGGAAGAACACGCTCAAACTTGACATATGGTCTGTGGATGAGTTCTACTTGGACAGTAAGGAGCTGCACTCGCTACATACACAACATACTTATCCACTTTTGCAGATTATGATCCCGCGGACTCTCTTAGCCTCCGCTTACTTGCCGCCCACTTGTACCATCGCGCTCTTCTGACGGTTCCAGCATTGATAAGGGGCTGGATTGGTGACTGCACAGACAAGCAATTGCGCATGCGTGTCACCGACTATACATCAACTCATTTCTCACCTGAAATCATCAAAGCAGAACTGATGCTCATTCGACAACCCCCCGAATCTTCCGAGTTATCGACGACGGAGAACCTGAGTATCAAAGTATCTTCAGCATCCAACGAGGTCATTGCATCGTACTCAGTCGACGACCAAGCGCTCGAGCTCTCGGTACGTATGCCAAATGACTGGCCACTTCACCACCTCGTGGTGCACAACACAAAGAAAGTGGGCATCTCGGACGAAAAATGGAACTCATGGGTGTTAGGAGTGCAGCAGATCGTACTGCAACAAGTGGGTACAGTTTATTGTGTGCGAGATGGAATGCAGACGCAATTCCTTCATCAGAATGGGCGGATCGTAGACTGCCTAACATTGTTCGCAAAAAATGTGACCCTTCACTTCGCAGGACAAGTGGAATGCCCGATCTGTTACTCGTGGGTCACGTTCCTTATGTCTGTCATGATCGGGTCTATTCATGTCTCTGCAGTATCATCAGCGTCATGGATGCTACTCTTCCTCAAAAACCCTGCAGAACCTGCAAGAATCGTTTCCACGCCAGTTGCCTCTATAAGGTGAGTCAATAATATTCGCATGTTTGCCCTCCGAAGATTCCAATGATTTGCTTTGTACAGTGGTTCAAATCAAGCCACTCGTCTAGTTGTCCGCTTTGTCGATCCAACATCATATGAACAAATCGCTGTATTCGTTAGTGAACCTGTAGCCCTACATGTCTTGGTAGTAGTAACCACAATGCATCATCTGCTCATCGGTTGCATACACAAGTAACAGTAAAATTATTGCCAGGCGGTCACGACTCACGAGGATCATTTAGGACGAAATTTGAGGTGTTGTCTCTAAGTTAGCACGGCTTGATGCCTGTTACGTAATACAACACCAAGCACGCCTCCCAGCTTTCGCAGTCACGACGTTTCCAACTTTCCCCTCAACAAGCAATATCTGATGGTGTCTCAGATCCCAGCATGCGCATCGACAGAAACACTTATCGCCTCATGCTCCCACATCATTGACCCACTAATACCCTGGGTAGCGTTGAGAAAGTTCATTGTCAGTGATACTCCGACCACTAGTGTGGTAGTCTGAAACATTCAGACCGGGGAACGGGTGATTGACCCACATTCAAAGTTGTGCCATTCATGATGGTTGTTTCGCCTGGCGTGACTGGTGCCAATAAACCAATTCGTTATGTCCACAGAAGGTTAGTTCATTCAAGTGGATCCTTCAGATAACTGTATGTCAGGCACCTATTCCCCAAGATTGGTTTACAACTCTCCACGTTCGAGCCTGGCATGGCGTTCGCGTGCCTTTGCCGACATGATTTACATCCCAAGGCACACATAATTTTCCCACCATTTCTGTTCCTTTCAATCGTGCGGAGATCTACCTTCTAGAATCCCATTTCAAGATAGAATCGAATGGAATGGTTTCCGCACGACGAGTCAGCATTATCGCGTGTAAGGATGAGGGCACTATAGGGAAGTAGATGTACTGGTCGACGCGTTGTCGGTGCCAGAAGCTTGCCTAGATTCCTACTCTGTCGCCTTTGGAGGGGGTAAAGGGAGAGGGGTTGCTCATGACTTCATGGCTGATGAGGGTGTATATTAGAGCTCGCGGTTAGGAATGGGCATCGCCATTTCTTGCCGGGCATTTATCACTCAACACGTAAGTAAGTTACCTCATCCAAGCCAGACGCCCAGACCTAGACCACAGAGCTTCGAAGTATGCAGCGTAACCCGGTGTCTAGATAGAATCACGCAAACTTACAAAGCGAGAATCGATGCGGTTCCAATACTAATGGCTCGCCTCATATGACGTGATCACCAGACTAGCTATCATTGTTTTAATTTGTAAAGTTTCCTGCCTAACAGCAGAAATCTAGACCCCAATATCGAACGCGGTCGAGCCCTTGGTATTGATGGTTTGACACCTGCATCATGTCGTCTTCGGATTCTTCTCGTCATAATACGGCCTTCAGTTGTGATAAGCCAAGCACCAGTACCACACTTCCTTATCATCTACCAGAAGTCGGTGCTTCACCAACACGTTTCATACGATCAAGTCCTACATTACACGATACGAAATACTCGGGATAACCCACACCAACACCTCCCCAGAGTCGCATGATCCATGGTAAACTAACCGCCACGCATCATATCACAGAAAAATCTGTCCGTACTGATCCCCCATTACCCGCTGACACCCTCCATACCGCATCCCACAATCCATCAAATCCAGCCATTCCTTCTGATGATACCTTACCCTGCGGTAGGGCCACTGCTCCACCCTTACATCGCATGCCTGCCCTGCCTCCCCTACTTTGGTTCCCGCATGTGATGACTCCAGGTGCGCCAACTCAGTAGTGCGACTCCTGACCACGCTCCACACATTGTGTCCAATCGCAACAACATGTA
>JANFAE010000809.1:0-28524 GCA_024613145.1 Pisolithus marmoratus | reverse complement strand
TTGGACAAAACTTACGACAGATCCTGAAAATGCTATACCGCGGACGGCCCTTGCACGGTTCCGTTCGGTGATGCGACATACTGATGACGTTGACCCCTTTACTATGATGACATGCTGCAAGTCATGCGAAATCACTTTCCCAATGGGGAGACCACTATAACGTTATTGTCATCCTGGAGTTCATGGCACGGTGTTGGCTGGCATCAATGATTTCTCTCCTGTTCGCCCTCTCCATGCATCTTTTTATGACTTCCTGACAGATGAATCACGGAGTGGAGACTACTTCATCAACACTTCTGGGCCATATGACCTAGCCTATGCCTCATTGCAGATTCTCTGCAGGGAACTGCAGTTCATATATGCAGATTGGAAAGCTCCTACTGGAGCATTCTGAGTCTCTGATTTACAAGACAGAATCAACAATACATTACACCCCATCTATCCTATTCTTGCCAATTCTGGGCCCAGCACTACGAGGGACTACCTTTGACACAGTTCTTGCAGAGTTAGTGAGAAGATTGTGGGGAATGAAAAAATTCTATTCTGGTTGGAGACTTTGAGCATTATTGGTGCAACAGGAAAAGCTATAGATGCTCTTGTTTGCACTGAAATATGGCTGCTGGTGAGCACTCTATCCTTGATTAACATCCCTTCACACCATGTGACCATGTCAAAAGGGCCATGTGGAGTTTGAGGATGCATTGAGAATGATACAAGATGGGATCAAGTTCATTCAGACCTTTGGTGCAATCTCACACAGTGCCCCACACCTTTATCTATCTGCACTGCCACTGGCTCCCTCAAACAAGACTGACAAAAGAGCTCATGCCACAATTTTCTCACCTTGTTGGAGTTCCCACAGGAGGGCTTATAGATTGGGGAGCTGCCCAGCTAGCCTTACTGGGTCATGTTGGTCCAGTTCATTCAGTGGCATTCTCTCCTGATGGCAAGAGGATTGTATCAGCATCAGGTGACAGCACTGTGAGGGTATGGGATGCTGAGAGGGGGATCCAGATTGGCAGCCCTCTTCAGGGGCACACCTGTCAAGTCTTGTCAGCTGTATTCTCCCCTGACAGCAAGAGGATTGTCTCAGGGTCACATGACAACTGTGAGGATCTGGGATGCTGAGGAGGGTGCACATTGGCAGTCCTCTGCAGGGGCATACTGGTTGGGTCTGTCAGTTGCATTCTCCCCTGATGGTAAGAGGATTGCCTCAGGGTCACATGACAAGACTGTGAGAGTCTGGGATGCTGAGAAGGGTGTGCAGATTGGCAACCCTTTTCAAGGGCATACTGGTGGGGTACACTCAGTTGCATTCTCCCCTGATGGAAGGAGGATTGTCTCAGGGTCAGATGACAACACTGTGAGGGTCTGGGATGCTGAGAGGGGGATCCAGATTGGCAGCCCTCTTTGGGGGCATACTGACAAAGTTTGGTCAGTTGGATTCTCCCCTGATGGCAAGAGGATTGTCTCAGGGTCATTGGACAAGACTGTGAGGGTCTGGGATGCTGAGGAGGGTGTGCACATTGGCAGTCCTCTGCAGGGGCATACTAATCAGGTCCTCTCAGTTGTATTCTCCCTTGATGGCATGAAGATTGTCTCAGGGTCAGCAGACCTCACTGTGAGGGTCTGGGATGTTGAGAGTGGTGTGCAGATTGGCAGCCCCCTGCAGGGGCATGCTGATGCAGTCTGGTCAGCTGGATTCTCCCCTGATGGCAAGAGGATTGTCTCAGGGTCAAAAACACACTGTGAGGGTCTGGGATACTGAGGGGTGTATGCAGACTGATGGCAGCTTTGTTCAGGGGCATGCTGGTATAGTCCACTCCCTTGCATTCTCTCCTGATGGCAAGAGGATTGTCTCAGGGTCAGATGACAACACTGTGAGAGTCTGGGATGCTGAGAGTGGTGTACAGGTTGACAGCCCTCATCAGGGGCATAGAGATTCTGTCTACTCAGTTGGATTCTCCCCTGATGGAAAGAGGATTGTCTCAGGGTCAAAGGACAATAGTGTGAGAGTCTGGGATGCTGAGAAGGGTGTGCAGATTGGCAACCCTTTTCAAGGGCATACTCATGAGGTCAACTCAGTTGCATTCTCCCCTGATGGAAGGAGGAGTATCAGGGTCTGATGACAAGACTGTGAGGGTCTGGGATGCTGAGAAGGGTGTACAGATTGGCAACTCTCTCCAGGGGCATACTGATCAGGTCTGGTCAGTTGCATTCTCCCCTGATGGTGAGAGGATTGCCTCAGGGTCAAAGGATAAGACTGTGAGAGTCTGGGATGCTGAGAAGAGTGTGCAGATTGGCAACTCTTTTCAAGGGCATACTGATGGGGTCAACTCAGTTGCATTCTCCCCTGATGGCAGGAAGCTTGCCTCAGGATCAGATGACATGTCTGTGAGGGTCTGGGATGCTGAGAGGGGTTTGCAGATTGGTGGCCCCCTTTGGGGCATACTCACCAAGTCTGGTCAGTTAATCGAGTCTGGTCAGTTATGTTCTCCCCTGATGGAAAGAGGATTGTCTCAGGGTCAGAGGACATCACTGTGAGGGTCTGGGATTGCTGAGAGAGCTGTGGAACTTTACTGCCTTGCTCGGGGCCATACTGGTCCAGTGTGTACAGTTGCATTCTCTGTTGATGGCAAGAGGATTGCCTCAGGCTCATTTGATGGGACCATAAGGATATGGGATACTCAAATATGTGAGGCTATGGTTTCTGGCCATGACCAGCTGCAATTGTCACCATGTGACTCACCAGGTGCATTTGCTTCATCTGACCCATGACAGGAGGTGAGTGCTTTTCACATAATATTTATTTTAACATTACTGAAGTATTTTCCAGCCTGTACAACATCTACCATTTGTTTTTCATCAGTTCCTTCACATGCACTCTGTGACAGTGAACAACTACTTGATGGGTTCAAGCCAAAAAATGCTAAGGACTGGTATGAACCAGTTAAGCTATATGCTGATGGCTGGTTAGAGGACCAGAGGGAAGACTACTACTTTGGTTACCTCTAACATTCAGGAGGCCATTTTATCCATTTTTCACTATAGCTGTGATTCCAAGGGATTGCTGTACAGAGCTGGACATGAGCCATATGGTTCATGGAGACAAGTGGCACAGGTGTTTCAAGGCAGTTGACTGATTTCGAGATGGACACATTGTACTACTACACATATGTATTATGAATACAAATTTTTGCCATGACAGTCTGAAATTTTCGGGAGTGACATCACCTACTCGCATGCCTCGAATAATACTTGTGTCCATGGTCGAGAAGCCTAAATGAATACTGTTTATACGGAAGGAAAGTTGTCATGGTGAGAAACCCACCAGTCTGGTTCAATTTCTGTCAGAATCTTAATTCTGTTCCACATTCACAACAGAAAAAAAAAGACAGAAGTCAGAGAATGCAACCTAAAGAAGGAAATGAGTATCTTCACTGACTGATTTTCTTAGTTTCTTCCATTTCGTGGAAAACGACCCATCCCGAACGTGGCTTTCTCGTGAAAAGCACCGAGTTTGGATGAACATGCAAGATCTGAGTATTAAAAAAATGGCATCAAACCCGGGGGTACGAAGCTGGGTAATTTCTATCTCTTACTCTGTCCCCCTTGACTGAACGATATGTGCCATCCGCCATCCATCTTGCGCAATTCCGCCAGTACCCGCTGACCAGGCACTGCCTCAATCGTTTTGCATCCCCTTCGCAACTTTGCATCGGCAATCCAAATCGTGCATGTACTTTTTCAGCTGCGACCGAATCGAAATGGCTCTGGACATGGCACGGAAGTTGATTGCGTGGGCTTTGCACCACGAAGACGATTTCCCGTATTTGGTGAACGCGTTGTAAGCTACCCGAGAAGTTCAGTATGACGTTGTGTAGATAAATGAGACACGAGAGCAGACCATTGAGTAGAGTTAGGTGGTCCTGGAAAAGTGTGTGAGGACAAATAAAATATAAAGTTTTGAATGCCTCACTCCTTCTTCAGCCGTGAATTTACGGCGTTCCAATTCTGCAAGGGCACCTTGCGACCCTTCCGGGATCACGAAAACGTCCTGTTGAGTTTTATTGTCAGTCACACTTCCCCTGCAAGCTAAGGGAAGAAACTCGGCGTACCTGGATAGATGTCATAGCTGCAATAGTCAAAAATCTCTTCGCCACAGTTGAAGTCTTTCGAAGCGTATAACTTCCCAGCGAATGAGTTAAGCGCGGGTGTTGAAGACACACAGCTGGTTGCATACCATCCGAGCCAGTGCCATCTCTACTGGCCATTCCGCCGCTTGCTGACCAAAGACAGTCAATCGCCCGTCTTCACCTACCATTCTAGCAGCTACCAGACCTTCCAGAGCGCGAAGAACGCTCTCTGCAGGTGGAGCAGTCACCCACTCGAACTTCATCAAGTCATCGATTCCAAGTGATTTCAGCTGCAGGATAGGTGTGGTCATGTCCGAGCGTGTTATTTCGGGAGGTGTGCTGGCAGAGAGAGTTGCAAGGAAAGATTCCGGGTATAACCTATAGCAAATTCCTGGTGACGTTCGACCGGCACGACCTGCTCTCTGCGTAGCCGATGCTTGCGAAACCGGGACAGTCGACAGCGATGAGAGAAGGGATGTTGGATTGTAGGTGCGGATCTAGGTGGCCGTGAAGAACATGATAGCGCAGACATAGGGTGACATCAAACCTTGACGAACCCACAGTCAACGACAAACTTCACACCATCGATCGTGACGCTAGCCTGCAGCAACTTTTAGCGAGTAGAATAGGCGTAATTGCCAATTGACACAACCTCGGCGATGTTGGTAGAAGCGATGACTTTGCGGGTGTTGCGTTCCGCTGGGAAAAATACCCTCAATTGTTCTTCAGTAGTCAGACCCGAGTGCAAGGCCAGAGGTATGATTTCTGTTCCACCACGGCGTTGACTGAACCGATTCCACTACGTTTTTCATTTTCCAAAGGGTTTAGAGAAAGGGTGAGTGCGTACGTGGAATGAGTTCCGTGAGTTCCTCCAGAAATCGCTCGATATCTTCTCTGCCAGTAAGAAACACCAGGATATCTCCAGGCCCGTGCTATGATAGCTTGTTAGTGACCAGAGAACGTTGAACGCGCTGCAAGAAAAGATGGGAACCTGTTGATTGATGTTCCAAACCACCTCGACAGCGGCACGAACGTAGTCAGGAGCTGGTTCTTTTCAAATACGCCACCTCGACGGGGTACGCTCTTCCCTCCAGACTGACTATGACTGCTTCGTCTGCTGAGGTGTTTGAGCAGAAGTACTCGTGGAAGGCTCTTGCGTCAAGCGTCGCAGACGATACGATGAGACGGAGAGCGGGACGTTTCCGTCGAATCCTAGAGTCACATAAGCAGGTAAATCAATCACGGCGGTTTAGATACGTTACTTTTTCAGCACGCCGAGAAGCAGGTCAGTATAAAGACTTCTTTCGTGAGCTTCGTCGATCTACAATGCGGATTCAACCTGCAAGGAGGGGCTAGAAGGAGTTGTACACACCATTATTACACTATACCGCGTCAATAAGGGATCGATGAGAGTTTCTCGGAACAGCATCCCATCGGTCATGTATCGTATACGCGTTTTTTCCTTGTCACTGACGTCCTCGAAGCGGATGGTGTACCCAACCTAGCGTACAGAGTACTCAGGACGCGTGGCGCAGTCGTGGATACTTGCGAACGCACCTCCTCTCCCAGGATGGTGCCGACCTCCTGAGCGACACGAGTGGCGACTGTCGTAGCTGCCACTCTCCGCGGTTGTGTACAGGCAATCACATTCCCTTCGGATGCCCAGCCTGACTCCAGCAGATACTGTGGAAGCTCTTTCCGAGAGCACGTTGAAGGCTCGTGAAATACATAGACTGTTCCACTTACGCGTGGTTTTCCCGGACCCCGTTTTGGCCCACTACGATTGGTGACACCATACTTTTGGATGCAATATAGGAGTTTTTCACCTACAAGAAGCGTTGTCAATGGAATCGTAACAGCAGACGACTGGTGGGACCGACGATGTTTTGCGATTGGGAGATTTTGGCGTTGGGCCTGTATGGAGAGCGAGCCTTGGGCAGGGGCGGATTGGACTAGGGTGCCCTCCTCCTGTGTTGCTCTGTCGAGGCTGCTACCTGGTGCGACTGTCCCTGGTTTCCAGAACGTCAAAGACATATGTCGTGGTTGTTGGTGTCGTAGTTATATATGTGTATCTACACGGCGTGAACTCGAACCACGACATGGACGCCCGAGAGGATCTACCTAAGGTGTCGATCGAAACGGAACAAGACTGGAAACGGATCCAAAGCAACTTGTCCGAGGCTCTTTCGGCACGACTGGACAAGGAACTCGAGTCGCGGGGTAAGCCTGGTGACAAGGAAGTACTCTTGCCTCACGTCGAGCAGGTATGTTCGCCAGCTGTGTCTCTGTTCTCTTGACACCAAAGACATAAAAGTTTCTAGAAACTCTCTTCGACATAGCCCGTCCGAATTTACGTATCAATGGTCGGACGACGGAGGGAACCATCTCAAGATGACGACGTAGAGCCATTCGACGAGGCTCTAGATCGGTATATCTGGTCGCTCTCTGACCAGCGACTGAAGTGGGATAAGGACATCGCAGCGCGCAGGAGGACGCGTCCCAAAGAAATTGAAGGGCTGATATCCGACACCTTTGCTCAGCACGACTCAGCAGAGTTGGACGTAGCTCAGGAGGACGTGACATATGACGATGTTTCTGGTACGCAATCTTGTAGGCTGCGAAGCGGGGAGCGTGGTCACTCACGGCCTGTTAGCCAAGGATATCGATCCGGAGCTGCAGGAAACCTTTAGCGGTGTAGCATCCCTTACAGCTCAGCTCACGCAGGTGGGTTTCATATATCTGCGGAGTATGTATGGTTCTCAAGTGTATGCCAGTCGATATCCTTGCAACACGAACGTGCAACGAGAGCGAAGACTGTTTTCCAAGAGGTCAAAGCCCTCAAGTCATGAGGCTGCTAGAACCTTCATGATGGTTAACCGTTGCTGTCTTCTATGGTTGGTAGCCAAGCTCCCATCACCCTTGCTCGGCTGGACTCCCCATCAATCTGGATATTCAGGCCTTCAGGTCTAACTTGGTACAAATACATAGTTTCATTGATGACTGTGATACAATAGGATGTAATGTGGGACTGTATCTATGCATTCTTGGGCAATTTAATTTGAAAAGTACCTGTAGAGTCATGGCCAAGTAAAGCTTGCAGGTATCACATGGTACCATGGAACTTACAATGTGGTGGTGTGGTGATTTCTGGGGTAACGGTGCCATGTAGTCCCATACGGGAGAGCGCACCGCGGATGATGCCTGCTGAGAGGGCAGCAGTCTAGAGATAATAACAATGTCAAGCTGAGGTGGTATGTCTGAGCAGTCTTACCAGCTTGGCTCGTTTCAGCGTCTCGGCGCGACCCTCCCAAGATGATATGCGAGTCAGAGGTTTGAACGTGTTGTCTTGGAGTACGAACACGCCCTATAGGACGTGTCAACGATGTATGAGAATGGGTCTGGGACTACGGACGCGGTGGTTTGTTCGCAGATTGTCTACCTGTTTGTCCCAACACGAGACCCACAGTTCCTTGCAGATGAATTTGACCGCGTCAAGCGAGTCAGAGAAGAGGGGACGATCTCGACACAATCTATGCAGACAGATAGTATCAAGCGAAGATAGGACATAGACGCGAATGACTTTTCTGCATAGTTGGCACCTACGTGCATTCCGATAGCCTCTAGTCTCGCCCGGATGCCCTCGTCCTCCTCGTCGACGTGACGTGAGGCATTGCTGCTTAGGCTGTCCCGGTTGTCCTGTACCTTGGGGACGAACCCCGCCTGTGCCATTTCGTGTTCGATCTTGGTTGCGCGTGCTGCTGCAACTGCCGACGATGTCCTGAGTGCGCTGACTGCCTCGATGACGAGGTAATCCATGAGTGCGCCATCGACGTAGAGGACCGGCGGGTCTGCGAGGGTGGTCATCATCATCAGAGAAGTGCACGTGACCTGTCTCCCCTTCTCTCCTCTACTCATGTCCGGACTGATGACGCTGTTCCACTCGAGATTCCCACCGGCGATGTCCTCGATGACGATGAACCCGCGTGACCGGCCGTCGGATCCTCTCTCGCGACTCCGCTTCGCACTCGAGACCATGCCAGGCTCACGCAAGTACGTCTTCACACCGGCCACGCGCGCAGAGATCCTCTCAGAGCTGTACGACGCCTTCTGGGGGCCATACGCTCACATGTTCTCGCCACTCTCCAACTTGAGTCTGCCGACGCATGCCACCCTCGCACAGGTGCAGGCAGAACTCGGTTATGCAGGTGCAGGCTCGGAGGAACCCGTCATACCGGGTAGACCCTGTGGACACATCTTCACAAAGGGAGAGAGCTGCTTTCGCTGCAAGTGCGCTGCCATCCATGTCTAAAGCTGTCGGGGACTCACCGTGTTTTTTTTTTTTCAGGGACTGTGCACTCGACGAGAGTTGTGTGCTCTGCAGCCGTTGCTTCCGTGCAAGCAGTCACGAGAGCCACAACGTCAGTTTCTTCATAGCACAGCAGTCAGGCGGATGCTGCGACTGCGGTGACCCAGAAGCATGGAGACGATCTCTACAATGTCCTTACCACCCCGTCCTCCAGGAAGCAGAGGAACTCGCACATGCTTCCCTCAACACCCCAGACACCACTCCCAGAACGGCACCACGCTCCATATCAGAAGCAGACATCCCACCCGTACCCGATTTCCCCTCCCGAGCACAGTGTCCTCCCGAACTCCGCGACATCATGGGCAGGACGATCGGCTATGCGCTGGACTTTCTTCTCGACACCCTCGACTATTCCCCAGACGAACCCACCATACCCGACAACGAAGCAGACCTCCGGTTACAGCCCTCGGCAGATCCCATGCAAAAGGACCAGTATTGCGTCATCCTGTGGAACGACGACAAGCACTCCTTTGACGAGGTAATACAGCTTCTCTGTGATACCACTGGCCGCAATCGCAAGGATGCTACAGCTGTCGCTCATGTCATCGACGAGCATGGTCGTGAGATCATAGAGATGAACTCCAACGCAGGTCGTCTCCTCGAGATCGCCCTCATTATATCCAAGATCGAACTGGGCGTCACCGTCCGCAGAGCATACGACACCTTTCGCGAACAAGTCGCCATGGTCATCATCGAATGGCTTGTAGATCTCGCTCGCTCTCGTCTCGGTGCGGACACCCTCGTCACACGAGAGGTCATCACCGCCGAATTACTGTCACCCAGACGTCGAGAGACCAACATATACGGCTCTGGCCCTCAGATCCCTGACTTGTCCGCTGATGTTCCCGGTGCAGCCAGAATCGACTGGTTATTTCTCTATCATACCAGGCTTTGGAAGAAGCCACGCATGTGTCTCAAGGAAATATATGCATCCATCTTGACCCTCTCACCCCTCACAAGATAGCCATCGGTAGGAATCCCTTGTGGTTGGCTTCCGTCTGCTGATTTCAATATCAGGCAGTCACTTTGCCGCCGTTTATCATCGCGTCATAGATGCATACCTTCTGGTAGACCGAGAGGCAGAGACGTCCATCAAGTATTTTGCCTTGCAACTCTTCACGGTGCCCTCAGTTGCAAGCTACGTCGTACGACACCATGACCTCGTCACCCGTCTTTTGAACATCATCATCAACTTCTTCACAAACCAAATTGCCGAGAAACGCATCCTCAAGAGCACTACTGCATCTACGGATGCGGGAGAGCTTGACGTCGACAGCTTCCCATTCAAATCGAAGCGTTTCATGCCAGTGTTTAGCGACCTTCGCTACCTCTGCCACAATCAACCTGTGCAACAGCTCATTGCAAGTAACCCATCCTTCATACGCAAGTTCGCCAAGGTCTGCCAGTTGTTCATGTGTGTTCACCCCAATAAGCGTGCGGTCACCAGCCACGTAGAGTTCGAGGCAGATGCATGGATCAGCGTCTTCAACGTCACCTTGTCCTTGTCTCGAGTCATCAAGGTGTACGGCGAAGCTTTCGCATGGGCGACCCCATCGCAACTTGTTAACGCTATCACTACTGTGGTACACGAGATCGTTGCAGTATGTATGCTGAGCAACGACAAACTTGACAAGAACAAGTTCTCGGTTCCTTCGTTTCATTCCGTCCTCTTCGGCGACGTCGAGTACAAAATCATCGAGTTCGACGTACTGGAGGGATGGGTCAGCTTCCACCACTCGTTGCACTGGCTCTTGGCCGAGCTGCTTAGACATGTTGACATCCTATCGGAGGAGTCCTTAATGCAAATTGGCATTAAGAGCGTCGGGGACTTGTTTATGCGGATATCGAAGGAGCCGATGATTTTGACCATGATAGACTTTCCGCTGCGAGGTAAGGTTTAGTCGAGTTGCGGGTACAGACTAACTTAGATTTGACACACCATTAGTACTCTCGATGGTGGCCCAGATTCGCTCGGGTCTCTGGGTACGCAACGGCTTCCCGATACGCGGACAGCTTCTGCACTATCGCGATTTCATGCTTCGCGAGCTGTGCTATGATCAAGACTTGTTCATCCTACAGACATCTCTTATCATTCTGGATCCCAACACTGTTTTCGTCAGCATTCTGGACCGTTTTGGGCTCCTCCAATTCTTCTGTGGTTCCGTCGTCCACACCGTCTACGAGGGTGCACAACTGTCCAGTATGGTCGAAGAAGTACTCTACGTCATTATCACCCTCCTCACAGAGAAAGCGAGTGCGTCGAAAATGCCACTCCCCGCTGCTGTTCGTCGTGAAATCATTCACGCTCTCGCCCCTGGACCTTGTTCGTACACAGACCTTGTGAAGCGTGTTGCAGAGCGTTTCGTAGACGACGTCTGTTTCGAGCACGTGCTGGGCGAAGTGGCGAACTTTCGAGCACCTGAATCTACTTCGGACACGGGTACATATGAATTGCGGGATGAGTTATATGCAGAGGTCAACCCGTTCTATTACCACTATGCACGGAATCGACGGGAAGAGGTCGAGGGTGTTCTTCGGACATGGTTGAAGAAAAAGACGGGCGTAGCAGACCCTGTCGTCGTGCCTAAGCCGATCGGCATCGACCATGGCCCGTTTTCCATCCTTCCATCGTTGCTCGAGTCGGAGGTGCTTCTGCAGATCATGTTCTACGCGATATACAACATTCTTGCGCTCACCGATGCCGCGGGGATGACACCCCCGTCGTCCGAGGCTATCCTTGACCAGGCGTTCTATCTAGTTATGCTTGCGCTCGTGGAACGCGCTTCGGTTTTCAGCCATCTGGCGGTCATCAAAACGTTCGGTGACGATCGCAAGAATCTCCTCGATGTGATATGTGCCATAGAGCACAACGAACACTTCAAACCATACATGTCCAGGATAGGTTGGATTCTGGGGGAGATCTCCAAGTTCGTTCCGGAAGAGGTGCAAGCGCGGCGTAAGGTTGTGAATATACCGGAGCCGGGAGCTGATGCGGAAAGTCTGCGGAAGCGTGCTGCCAAGGCACGCCAGGAAGCGATCATGGCGCAGATGAAGGCACAGCAAGCAAGCTTCGCTGTCAATTTTGAGGACGAAGATGACGAAGAGGACGACGACACAGCCCCTGAAGAAAACGTGTCGTATGGGTCTTGCATCGTATGTCAGGAGGATCTCAGCGACAGCCAAACCTTTGGAATGTTGGGCTTCATCCAGCCAAGTCGACTGCTGCGGAAGCACCCTGATGGCCACAGCGCCTACTTGAGCGAGCTCATGTCGCTGCCTTCGTCATTGGACCGGGCGAAGCAACCCCCGCACCCCTCTACGTTCCCGCCCGTCGGTCCAGACACGTACGAAGACGTCACGCATTTCCCATCCAACTTTGGTGGTTTTCCGTTGGGGTACACGCGTTTTGGTATACACACGTCTATGTGCGGTCATATGATGCATATGGAGTGTTTCTCGACGTACAGTATATCCATCCGGCAACGGCAACGTGCTTACGTGATGCGAAACCATCCAGAGCATACACCGCGCAAAGAGTTCATATGTCCGCTGTGCAAGAGTCTGGGCAACGTCATTCTCCCCATATCCAGGCCGTCCATGGTACCAGCGAGTAACGTCCCCTTCCACGACTGGATGCGAGCCGCTAGTATATCCATTCTCAAGTCCAAACCAGATCCTCTTATGGACTCCCTCCAGTTCAGGAATGGCACGGGTGAATTCGTCTTTTGGAGTGTTCAAGATCCCAACTACATGAATCACCTGCGGCGCGCGGATGTGGCGGAGGCTTACAAGATGCTTGATAGTCTTATGGGCGTAGCGAAGAATTTATCTCAGCAGACGCGTCACCTCCGAGATCGACCAGAGCCAGAACCGGGAGAACGAGGTGCGGGGATCTATATCCCAGAAGAAGTGATAGGGTACACGATTTCTTCCATCGAGGTCGCTGCACGTGGCACGGGTTGTTCTACTGGCACCGTCGCTGATAGCCTGTCCGAGACGCAGCAACGGATGATTCGCGGATTGCTCGGTTGCCTTTCTACTCTCGCCCGGTTGGAGTTGGAGGGAAGACCGGATGGTGGTAGAGAATCGGTGAAGCAGACTATTGTGAAGCGGCTGCTGCCTGAATGGAGCCGCACGTCGCTGACATCGTTCTCTTATCCTTTCCTTCTCCGCGATCCACTCAGTGTCCTCGTGGAGACTGCCGCCGTCGCACCGGAAATGCTTCAGCATGTACTTGTTCTATGCTACTATGCCTGCTTGGCGCGCACTGTCGTTGGCATGGTATATGTTCTCAACAAGGCCAGGTCGTGCAATACCCATCAGCCGGTTGCTCGTAGCCACTCCGACCTATTTGGCGATGTCAGGATGTTCTTCATGTCCGCCGTACGGCACTCGCCCATATTCGAACATACTGCCACCCATGTCTTTGAGACATTTGGAGAGGGGCGTATTGAGAAGATGCTTTATGCGTTTACGCTTCCGTTCCTTCGTCGCGCCGCAATCCTGTGCCGTTCAGTCCTACCGAATGCATTTTCTTCGACGTCGTCGGCTTCGTCCTCATCCATATCTCACCAAGACAACGAGTATAAGCGCCTCTTGACGTTCCTCAACATCCCACCCCTATCAGATCTGCCCAACCAAGACACGCTCCAAAATGCACTGTCAGGCTGGTGTGCGCACTACGGACACTCGCACGCGGCGTCTCAGCTCAACTGTGGCGTCGTCCTCGACTATCCTGCAGTGTACCGCATGGCGCGTCTCCCCGTCGTACTCGATAATCTGTTTAATGGACGCGATAAGATGATGCGATGTGCGCGGTGCAATACCGTACCCGTCGATGCGGCGATCTGTCTGATTTGCGGTGTGACGTGTTGCATGTTGAGTAATTGTTGTATGGATATTGAGTCGGGCGGACGGGGCGAGTGTAATATGCACATGCGAGAGTGAGTAGCTGGATCGATCTATGCACTTTTTTTTTTTGCTGACGGCTGTTGGTTTTACATATACAGGTGTGGAGGAGCTGTTGGACTATACTTTGTCGTGAAACGTTGTTCGGTGCTTTATCTCTATGCGAACAATGGATCGTTTGTGCAGTCTCCGTATTTGGACGTACATGGCGAGGTCGACATTTCTATGAGGCGAGTTCTCACTTTTTAAAAAAAATTTTCTTTCCTTCGTGTCCCCTCCTCGAGCACGCGCGCTGACAAAGTGTCCCAATAGACGAGGAAGACGACAGTACATACATTGGCCGAGGTGGGAAGAAATACGTAAGACGTGGCTTAACCACGGCATTCCTACCACCATCACCCGCAAGTTGGAGAGTACTGTAGACAGCGGTGGTTGGGAGACACTTTAAAATGGGAGTTGCGTAGTTATGTAGACATTTGTTTGTCTGATCGTTTCTTTTTTTTTTTTTCTCCCTCATCTCATCGCTTTCGTCATTTGGTAAACTTGCAGCAGTAGGTAGTTTTGGTTCGTCCTTCGTACCAGCACGTTGTGTATTAGACAGCAGTAACATAAGCAAGTGTATCATGATGTGTATGTTATATTTTACTCGTCACAATAGAGGTTGCGTTCTTCAATCGCGCAATAGTTCGTTCTGGACCAAGGACACTGATGATTTCAGGGATGCTAGGTCCAGTCTGCGGGCATAGATACATTTGTCAGTCTGTCTGCCTAGACACAATAGCATCTGGCCAAGCGGCGGGGGCGTACCTTCATTGCCGAAAGAGCATGACGAAGCGCAATCATGAACGTTTTCTGCTTGAGACCGGTGACCTTGCAGACGTCGTGAATGACCGTTGCGACGAGTGATATGTCATCGTCAACCATGGTTTTCTCAGCGAAAGAAATGGTCGTGTCCAGTGCAAGTACTTTTCGAACGTCGTCGTGAGTTTAGGAAATAATGGCAATACAAGGGTGGAAAGCATGACTCACAGTACTCGTCAGTTGACACAGACCTGATCATCGACTTTGCATCTGCCGATGTATAGTCTGGATCCACGAAGAAGAAAGGTGCGAGTGATGGTACGTCAAAGACGTTAGTTATCCGTCCCTAGGAAGCGTGACAGAGGGATGGGGTTCACTCGATGGTGGAGATAGATACACAAATACATACCTGCAGCACCCTAATCACTTTCGCGATGTGGTCTGGCGTAGCGTACTGGCTAAAAAAAGAAAAAAAGAGGTTGGTTCCACCGAAGAGCGCGTTAGGAGGGATGCTTGTAAACTACCTCGTTGGGAAATCCAATTTAACAAGTTCGCGTATCCGGTGCGCATGAAGTGCGGTTTCCTCGTCGTCTTTCCAGCTGCGCATCAAATGATGTTTGTTCAGATATTCGAGTTTGGCGGGGTCAAGTATGTTACGGCGGTGTGTCAAAGCGCTTAAATCAAACTTGGCCACAGAAGATGCAGTCAGGCCCAAATATCCAGAGGTTCAAATACACATATTGGACACGCACCTGGTGTACGAGCTCTGGGAGTGTCATGATGGCAGTACTGTCTGGGGCTTGAGAGTCACCAGAGGAAGGCGGTCTTCCATTCGGGTCGTGATGTGTCCCCCAGCCGGCCAATGCCAGCCAGTTGAGCAAAGCTTCAGGCTCCCACCCTCGTTGCTATCCACACAGGTCAGTGCAAACAGCTTGTGTGGCCGGGTGATAGGGGGAGGGTACATACCATGAAGTCAAGTACAGAAACGTTGCCTTTGCGTTTTGACATCTTAGTACCGTCTGGATTGAGTAGGATTGGGAGGTGTGCGAATTGTGGAGGCTTGAGTGATAGGGATGCATACAAATCCAGATGCAGCGGAAGAGAAGGAAGCCATTCCTAGCCAAATGTCAATGGATGCGCGCGCGTCAGCAAATAAGTGAAGAGCGTACCTCGCCACGTAGTACATGCGTGATCCCCATCTCGTGGTCGTCCACGATGGAGGCGAGATGATAAGTGGGGAAGAGGTCAGACTTGAGAAGAACGGGATCCGTTGGCAGCGATGCGTGTGCATCTCGGAGAGCACCAAACACCAAGTCTGTTGCCACGGCGCGTTCAGGCAGCCGATCATCCTGAAAAGACACACTCTGAGGTGAGCAGCAGCGGATATGAGTTGAACGCTCGGCAGGGAAAGACGCACATTAAACCTCACTACGGAGCTTTCGCCTGCGCGTACGCGTCGCGCCACTTCCTCCTCCGTGAGATGTAGACACGCCTTGTCGTACGTTGCATTGGATCCTGTGCGAGCGAGTCGTTCCCTCGTGGATGCCAACTTGTCGGTAGAACAGAAACAGCGATAGGCATGACCTGACTGTAAAGTAAAAGACATGTTGTAGTCAAAGTTTTCTGGATATAGGTGGTAAACCACACATACCTCGAGGAGTTTGTGTGCATAAGTTCGATATAAGTCCAACCGCTCGGACTGCCTCGGGGTCAGACGAGTTGGACCAGTGCGTGTAGAAGTGTGGGTTTAAATACCTGATAGTATGCGCCGTGTGGGCCATCCCGTCCGGGGCCTTGAATCCGGAATGGTATTAGACGACAGGTGGAACTCGTCGCGCGCTCTCTCACCGTAGTCATACCCCAAACCAGTCCATTCTAGCGCAGCTCGAATACCATCAACAGCACCGGGCACATAACGAGTCTACGGCGGGCAATTTTTTGTTAAAAACGTGGGGAACTGCAGCAGTCCAAACCAAGGGCGTACGGGGTCGGTGTCTTCGATTCTGAGTATCCACTTGCCACCATGTTTCTTGGCATAGAGATGGTTGTAAAGTGCTGTTCTGAGTCCGCCGAGATGTAATGCGCCAGTGGGCGAAGGTGCAAAACGCAGGAGTACCATGAGTATTATGGACAACTACGATGGCGCAACTGAGCCCGCGGGTATTTACGTGGTGCTCGAGCTCGTAATCTAATCTACATTCATAAACTTCAAAGACGGGCACAGCAGCGGCGCTTTGGTCACTAGCCAGAAGATATCCAGTGCTACGATGACGAGCACACCGGGAAACACGGACGATGTCGGATCGCAGCCCAGGACTTTTATTCTGGCATCCAGAGCCTCCAAACTTGCCCAGATCCAAACCAACATCGTACGCGATGCCCTCCAGGCAGCGTTTCCCTCTCTTTCATTCGACACGTTGTTCATGTCGACAGAGGGGGACAAAAATCAATCACAGGCATTGTATTTACTCGGTGGAAAAGCGTTGTGGACAAAGGAACTCGAGATTGCGCTGAAGGATAGAACCGTGGACATGTTGGTCCACAGTCTAAAGGACGTCCCGACAGTCCTTCCTGATGGATGCGAGATCGGAGCTATCCTGGAAAGAGCGGATCCAGTCGATAGCTTGGTCGTGAAACAAGGATTACCCTACAGGAAGCTGGAAGACTTGCCTGACGGTAGCGTCGCCGGCACGAGCAGTGTCCGTCGGGTTGCTCAGTTGCGCAGGAACTTTCCAAGACTACAATTCATGGATGTGGTGAGTAGACTACCATTGTCCTCTCGATATTTACCCAGTGTACTAATAACTACTGCAGAGGGGAAATCTGTAGGTCCCCAAATTGTGTTATGGCCCGCCACTTAATGATCTTTCAGCAACACGCGCCTTGCAAAATTGGACGCGCCGGACGGTCCATACACAGCAATTATCCTCGCCAAAGCTGGTCTCGTACGCCTTGGGATGGGTGCTCGCATCACAGACAACCTAGATGCGCCAGTCCTCTACCACGCCGTATCGCAGGGAGCATTGGCGGTTGAAATACGGACAGATGATGCTCAAGTACGGGAGCTCTGCAATGCTCTCACACACCGCGAAACGGAGTGGAAATGCCTTGCTGAGCGTGCTATGCTGCGTAAATTGGAAGGAGGATGCAGTGTCCCTGTTGGAGTGACCACCTCGCTCACTGATGTGGAGAACAAACCCGAGGGTTTGGAAAGTGGTCTTCTGCATATCACGGGCTGCGTTACGTCGATCGACGGTTCTTTGCATGTTCAGGAAACTCTGGTGGAAACAGTGCAGAACCCAGAAGGAGCAGAACAACTGGGTACCAAACTGGCGACTTTGTTGATCGAAAACGGAGCCGGAGCAATCCTCGAGGATGTCAGTCAGGACAGGGCGAAACGGGCGAACGAAGCTAAGGAGAAGTGAAGAGGATATCTGTATTGGTAGTATTTATCAATTCGTATAACCACTGAGCTGCGGATGTCCACTTGTAGTTCAACGTTACATGGCGATGAAAACCAGCGACGTTCAAGAAATGACAAGAGTGTCAATCTACCTCCCCGCGAGCGCCTGCGAGTCCCTTTGGAAATGACACGGGAAACAGGTGACTCTAAAGCAGGGAGGATTCAAAGACATTATTTTGTGAAGAAGCGGGCAACGCGTCCCTTTATACTGAGATATTTGCATCTGTTTGACCTCTTCCCGATTGGGATATCCCCCACACCTATGATGACTCTTGACACAGGATAGAGCAGTACTGGCATGGCATCCATCTCGGCCCGACGTCTACGCAAGGAGCTCAGCGAGATCAACCTCGAAGGATGTCCAGCTGGTAAGTTCCGCCCGTCTTCCGCTCTGTTTTTGCACCGATACTATGCCAGCGCAGGCATCAAGGTCCTTAGCGCAGATAATTTCGACACTTGGTCTTTCTCTATAGAGGTCCTGGGCGAAAGCTTATACCAGGTATATATACATGCACATCTCCTGACTCTCTCCGACTCACCATCTGATGCGCCCTCACAACAAGGGAGAGGTTTTCAAGCTTATGTTTCGCTTTGACGCCAACTACCCCATTTCAGCACCAGCTGTACAATTTATCGTAGATCAAACAACAGAGGCGCCTATCCATCCAGTTCGTGAAAAAACCTCTCACTCATTGGCCATTTATTCATGGCACGCTGACGCTGCTGGTGCAGCATATATATTCTAATGGACATGTGAGCACTTCTCGGCGCGCCGATGTTGGAGAGCTTTTCCGTTAAACGTATATAGATATGCGCATCTATCCTTGGGACGGAGTGGTCCCCGGTGTTGAGCGTGTCCGCTGTGTGCGTCACGCTGCAGAGCATGCTCGCATCTTGTAAGGTACGAGGTACCTCATCTTTTCCTTTTACGGTAATAGAGTAGAGAACCCTTGGCCAGGTCAAGGAACGGTGGGTCTCCTAATCGATTCTACTCTGCGCAACCTGATGGCGTCGTATCTAGACCCGTGGATAATGACAGATATGTACGGTCCGCGCCTGACAATCCTAAGAAAGTATGTGTTCTTCCTTCCACGTGGAAATTTTCAGCGTTTACCACACTGGCGCAGACACACTTCCAGTATGATGGTGAGATTCGAATGAATACCATAGTATGACTCGACTGATATTTTTCATTTTTTGTCCTAGATGACACGTGAGTCCGCCGTCCACTTGTTGTATAAGAGACAGGTTGAATCGACTATTCTCTTAGGGTGTAACTACCTGCTCCTGTGTAGAGCCCCTGTACACATAAGTATACATACTGAATTCTCCTGCTAAGCATTCACATGCACACATTTTGTCTGGATATTTTCAGGAATAAATATCTTAGCTTATATTGCCCTTCATATCCTTAAGCAGTTGGTTGCCATGGAATGTATGGTTAGTACATGTTTCTCCCCAACTTACCCTTCTGGTATTGGTTGACTCTAAGAACAAGTGGTACAGAAGCATGAATATGCACATGGGATATTTCAATATTTGGGTCTGAGCAGAATATAATTTTAAAGGTAAATGCAGAACAGTATATTCTGATATAGTATTACATAAATTATATACTTTGGAAAACATTCTGAGGCACCTCCAAATATAAATTTTTGTGCTGAACAGATAATACTATATCAGAATAATATTCTGCTCAGATCAAAATATTGAAATTTCCCATGTGTCAGTGCTAGACTTTGTGAATATGATACATAGTCTAGTACTATAATGTGTTCATTTTAAAATCAGTCAACTGCCTTCAAACATTTATGCCACTTGTCTCCATGAACCATGTGGCTCATGTCCAGCTCTGTACAGTATTCACTTGGAATCACAGCTATGGTGCAACTGGAGTAAAATGGCCTCCTAAATGTTGGAGGTAACCAAAGTAGCAATCTTCCCTTTGGACCTCTGAACCAGCCATCAGGATGAAGCTTGACTGGTTCATGCCACCCATCAGCATCCTCTGCTTGAAACCCATCAAGGAATTGTTCACTGTCACAGAGTGCATGTGAAGGAACTGATGAAAAGCAAACAGTGGATGTTGTAGAGGCTAGAATTCACTTGAGTAAGGTCACAACAGATACTAGCTGAAAGGTACTTACCACCTGACATTCCCATATCCTCATATATTTGGGTATCCCATATCCTCATGGTCAGGTCATAAGAGCCTGATACAATTCTCTTGCCATCAGGGGAGAATGCTACTGTAGAAACTGGGCCACTATGACCTTGGGAAAGGCTGTGAAGCTGGATACCTCTCTCAGTCTCCCAGACTTTCACAGTCTTGTCCCTTGACCCTGACACAATCCTCCTGCCATCAGGGGAAAATGCAACTGACCTAACCCAATGAGTATGTCCCTTAAGAGGACTACCAATCTGCACACCTCTCTCAGCATCCCAGACCCTTACAGTGCTGTCCTTTGACCCTGAAATAATCTTCTTTCCATCATGGGAGAATGCAACTGACCGGACCCAATCAGTATGCCCATGAAAAGGGCTACCAATCTGCACACCTCCCTCAGCATCCCAGACCCTTACAGTGTTGTCCCTTGACCCTGAGATGATCTTCTTGCCATCAGGAGAGAATGCAACTGACTGGACACAGTGAGTATGTCCCTTGAGAGGGCTACCAATCTGCACACCTCCCTCAGCATCCCAGACCCTGATAGTCTTGTCCTTTGACCCTGAGACAATCCTCTTGCCATCAGGGGAGAATGCAACTGTCCAGACACATTGGGTATGCCCCTCAAGAGAGCTGCCAATCTGCACACCTCTCTCAGCATCCCAAACTCTTACAGTCTTGTCCCTTGACCCTGAGACAATCCTCTTGCCATCAGGGGAGAACACAACTGACCTGACCCAATCAGTATGCCCATGAAGAGTGCTGCCAATCTGCACACCCTGCTCAGCATTCCAGATCCTCACAGTGCTGTCTTTTGACCCTGACACAATCCTCTTGCCATCAGGGGAGAATGCAACTGACTGGATCCAATGGGTGTGCCCCTGAGGAGGGCTGCTAATCTGGACACCCCTATCAGCATCCCAGATTCTCACAGTATCATCATGTGACCCTGAGACAATCCTCTTGTCATCAGGAGAGAATGCAACTGACTGGACCCAGTGAGTATGGCCCTCCAGAGGGCTGCCAATCTGCACACCTTCCTCAGCATCCCAGACCCTGATAGTCTTGTCCTTTGACCCTGAGACAATCCTCTTGCCATCAGGGGAGAATGCAACTGACCAGACCAGATCAATATGCCCCTGGAGAGGATGGCCAATTTGCACACTTCCCTCAGTATCCCAGACCCTGATAGTCCTGTCTTCTGACCCTGAGATAATCCTCTTTCCATCAGGGGAAAATGCAACTGACTGGACTGAATGGGTATGGCCCTGAAGAGGGTTACCAATCTGCACACCTCTCTCAGCATTCCAGACCCTCACAGTCCTGTCAGATGAACCTGAGGCAATCTTCTTGTCATCAGGGGAGAATGCAACTGTCCAGACACATTGAGTATGCCCTTCAAGAGGGCTCCCAATCTGCACACCTTGCTCAGCATCCCAGATCCTCACAGTCTTGTCTTTGGACCCAGAAATAATCCTCTTGCCATCATGGGAGAATGCAACTGACTGGACCCAATGATTATGCCCCTGGCAACTGCTAATCTGCACACCTCTCTCAGTGTCCCAGACTCTCACAGTCTTGTCATGTGACCCTGAGACAATCTTCTTTCCATCAGGGGAGAATGCAACTGACTGGATCCAATCAGTATGCCCCTGAAGAGGGCTGCCCATCTGGATACCCTTCTCAGCATCCCAGACCCTCACTGTTGTGTCACATGACCCTGAGACAATCCTCTTTCCATCAAGAGAAAATGCAACTGAAGCAACTGCACTGGTATGCCCCTCTAGGGTCAGCTGAGCAGCTGGCCACTCTCCATACCTTCCCACAGGAACTCCAACAAGGCAGGAAAATTTTGGCAAGAGCACCTTTGACAGTCTTGTGTTTGAAGGAGCAAGTGGCAATGCAGATATGTAAAGGTGTGGTGCACTGTGTGAGATTGCCCTGCCAAAGTTATGAATGAACTTGATCTCATCTTGTACCATTTCTAGTACATCCTCAAATTCCACCTGATCCTTGTGATATGGTATAAGTGAATGTTAAATTGAAATGCAGAACACTCACCAACAGCCATGATGCGGTGCAAATAAGAGCATCTACAGCCTTCCCAAATACACCAAGAATACTCAAGGTCTCCAGCCAGAAAAGAATTTTTTCACTCCCCACAATGCTTCTCACCAACTCTGCAAGTACCGAATCAAAGGAGGTCTCCTGCAGATGTTGGGCCCAGAATTGGCAGGAATAGGATAGGTGGGGTGAAATACAATTATCGATTCTGCCTTGTAAGTCCGAAACTTCAGAATTGCTGAAGTAGGAGCTTTCTAATCCGCAGATGTTGAATTGCAGCCCCTTATAGAGAATCTGCAAGGAGGCAGAAGCTAGCTCGTATGCTTCAGACGTATTGATGAAGTAGTCCCTACTCCGTGATGCATCTTTCAGGAACTCATAAAAAGATGCGTGTAGGGGACGAACAGGAGAGGAATCACTGATGCCGGCCAACACTGGTGCCATGAACTCCAGGATGACAAAAACATCAAAGTGGTCCTCCCCACTGGGAAAGTGATTTCGCATGAGCTGCAGCGTCGACATAGGCAGGGGTGCCAATGTCGTCAGTATTTGTCGCATCACCGAATGGAACCGTGCCATGGCTGTTTGAGGTATAACACTCTTCAGGATCGTGATGTAAGTGTCATCTAAAAGCATCCTTCCAGACTGAAGGGTGAGCACATCGTCAAGGCGTTCCTGTGGAGTTTGTCCCGCCCTTTTCTGCTTGATGAGATCACAAGTCAGGCGTGCCCATTCAAACAGGCCATCTGACTTCTGAGTAATTTGATCTATCTCCTTGGGTCCAACGATATCCTTGAAGTGGGGATCGCGAAGTTCGTTAGAAACAAATAGATGGATGTCATGCATAACAGATGCCAGGGGAACATCGTCCAGAGAAGTGACTGTCACATGTTGACAATGTCCAAGTGCTTCCTCGATATCTGGCAGCAGCCTAGATGTCAAAAGAATGCGGAAATTAGGAGGTAGTTGGGCAGCTTCCCGTGATGTGAGAAGGGACAGGATACGACTCCTTGATCTGGCTGGCCCGCTTTCGTCCAACGCGTCAATCACCACGACCACGTTCCCAACGATCGCTCTGTTAACCTTGGACAGTGGTTTCAAGATGAGCTGCTCCCACTGCTGCGTTACATCCCGCGTAGTTTTGAGAGAGTAGTCATTTGAGACAACATCAGCCAGCGCTCGCCGAAATACTGGATCACGGTCTGCTAGATCACGAGCAATGGTCATCAGAATCTTCTCTTCGCGATGTTCGGCAGGCCTGTCCTGTGCAAAGCAAAAGCAAGACCCGAGACCGCCTGTGTTCTTCATCCATACAGCAATTGTATGTGCAATGGCTGACTTTCCTCTCCCAGCCTGGCCATGAAGCCACATAATATGAGGGGCATCGATGCGAAGGTCAGTGATCCAGTTCACGATGTTCCGTAAAACGTCCGACCTCGTACCATCGAGACATGTCTTAGCCGTGTCAATGCCTGCGCCACCAGCATAAGCCATGCCTTCGAGGTTGAGGTTCTCCAATATACGGGACACATTGATCTGAATGCCCCGGACTTTGCGGTCACGGTACTGCTGCATTAAATCATTCAACATCTTGGTGTAGTTGTCGACCTTGTCCTGCGTTTCAGAGAATATATTTTTTCCCATCCTCTTCCCTGAGAATAAATCGCATCAGTGGGCGGACCAAAAGGCATACAACATGACTTGCAGAAACTCTTGTGTTTGGAATAGTCTTCAATGTACTGCGCAGAATCGCTTATCACACATGCAATCTTTGCAAGTGTATCTTTCATATTGTCGATATTGTTGATGGTATCTTCTTCCGCAAGAAATTCGTACACACTTCGGATTGTTTGCAGGAGACTGGATACCGCCTTGTCTATGTTCACTTGATTCATCAGCAACTACAAAGCACTTTGTGAGATAACAAATGCATATAAGGATAGGGACATACCTGAGAAGCGGCCATCAAAATCCCCAGGGAAATCTGGGCATAGGGGTGGACCTAAAGTCATGCATTCCAATGAATTTAATCAACAAAAAATTGGAAAGAATTACGTTGGAAAGAGATGTGGCAATTTGATTGAAAACTCTTAAACGAGTGAGAAACACATCGTTCATGGTCCGCATTTCGTTGAGCGCAGTGTTGGCGCCGTCGATCATATCATGAGCACCTTGGTCGACACCAGACGTGGGACCCATGTCGATGAAGTCTCGTGCTGTGTCACCAACGTCTGGCGCAGGTTCTGCTTCTGCCATGTTGGTTTCCATTTGATTCTGTCCGTCGGAACTACTCAGCGCACTTTCAGTCAGATATAGAAAACCACATACGCCCTTGGATGGAACTGCCTGGTGTCGTCCCTCCGCTCCTCCACTTGCACTTGTACCGACTATCTTCGGAGTGTCGGAACTTGGCTGACTGTGGCCCGACTGGTCATGGAGGAAGCGCCTCATCCTGACAAGCGTTCCCCGAAAAGCCCTGCCCGACGTTTCAGTCGTAGAATTGGTATCTCCAGCGGAGGTCTGAAATGATCCCTGCAGCCGTTTTTTGGCTGTTGATAAATGCCATCGGTCAGAAGGACTATAACTGGCGTACTGAAGGGTGGTTAAATCTGGAACTAGACTTCCCAAACAGGAAGTAGCTGCGTTTGGTTGGGTGCCGTCGGGCCATTTGAGAAATGAGGCTTTGCCGTGAAGTGGACAAATATACTGAGGCGGCCCACTCGATACAACAACGTCCGGTTCAACGAGGAAGACGAAAGTTGCAACTCGAAAATGGCGGGGCGCTCGCTGCGAGGAGTTCATATCTAGAGGCTGGGAATTGCCCCTGCCGTTTCTAAGGCACTGCCAAGGTCCCATGAAAGTATTGTAATTATGCACTGGGCCAGCCTATGGCGCCTCCTGCGAAAGTTGGGTGTCGACGGAATTTGTCACATCCCGTCAGCTAATTCAGATACCTCTACCTTCGAGAACGGATGCACAAATCAGAAGAGCAACTCGGACAGTAGCCTCAACAAGGCCGTGCATATGATATTGGGTGGCAAGAAGGACTATCTCTGTTCATAGGTACCTATCTATCTCTCACGAGCTCAGGCACATGTTCCATATTGATATGAAGCTGTCACCAAGTGAGATGAAGGACAGCATAGCTGTCACGGCAAAGTAGACAGTCCTCTCGTGGATGCTGTAGATATATTTACTAGTAGTACTCTATGAATTCTACAAAGACAAAGTACCCTACTTAGTAATGAGGGCAGACTACTACAGCTGTATCTCGACACAGTTGTGTGCCAAATAAAGAAATGAATTAATGACCTACGTACAGCTGACGTGCGACATGGAGTTCTCGCCCATGCACTATATCACTTGTGTTGTTACCAAAGACTCATTGCTTTCCCGTCACGCGTCAAGAACCGCCCATCACGTGTACGACCATTGTGCCTGCAAATTGTTTGTCGATGCTTTGCAAGAGGTGTTACTAGTAGGTAATCGCTAGCATAGATTCATACCGGCGTGTTTTCAAAGTCAATCCCATCGGAGGACTCAGTCCCTTGTACCATGCGGGCGATCGAGTAGTTGCAAATCTGTCCCTAAATCACCTTGCGGTACATATGTACCCATGTCGGGATATTGGTTGTCGCTTGTCAAACTCACAAGACATATATTTGACATATGATTGATTGACAGAATATAGTTATTTAGTTTTTGATATATCGCCTCCAGCTAAAGATATAAGCTGGTAGTCGTAGTCTGTATCTACATCGCTGGTTCACACCCGTCCGTCGCTGTGATCCTCAGCCCGTGAATTCTAACAACCCGGCTACTGGTTGTGGAGGCATCACTGTCCCGAAAGAACAAAACTCCAAGATCACCATCATCATTACTAGAATATCATCACTTCTTACATTTCTGCAGCTTATCAGACCCATCGCCCCATACCATGAAACTGGTCAGCTCACCAAAGAATCCTGTGTATCTCTCCCTCTGGTGAGGTATCAAGTATGTAGTAGTTATTGCCTATGCAAGTTAACCCCTTGAAGCTGCTATTATGGGCACCTTGCGTTATTATCCGACTGCCGGTTGTGGAAGCAAAACCATTCCGAAAGCAAGGTCATCATCATCACTAGATTATCATAACTTGTCACATATCTGCAGCTTATTAGATCCATCGCCCCGTGCCATGAAATCGGTGAGCTCACCAAAGAATACTACATATCTCTCCCTCTGGTGAGGTATCCAGTGTCTGTGCAAGTTACGCATGTGTATTATGGGTACACTTCACCGTGAATGAATTATCTAAGGGAAAGAGAAAACAGACCATCCGACCCGCAAATCGTTCTCTTCGCCTCTACGTTAGTCATCCGTGGGGACGTAAGGTTCTACCAACATCTTGCTGAAAGCTTTCAGCTTCTCAGGACCGCGAACCTCTTCGGTCAGAAGAGGGAGCTGAACGATATGGAAGAATTCATCGTAGAGCTCGTGTGCCTCTGCAAGGTATTTTTGCTGCATCTTTTGACGGACCATGCAGTGCTCGCAATTCGATGCTAGTCGGAGGGAAAAGAATGATTTTAGTTGAGTTTAAAGAATGAGAGAAAGAGAACGCCAACTGACATTTCTTTGGAAATAGTAATTGGTTGACGACGACGTTGTGCGTGTCGATCTCGTACGCTGTGAGCTCCTGCACGAGACGCTCGGTCTCGTATAGAGACAAGAACTCGGATATGCAAACGCAGACAAACGTCGTCTTTTCCTGTGTTCAATACGAAGAACAACTTCAGTATCAGGAGAGAGAAAGAGAGAGAAGGGTCCGAGGTAGATGACCAACACGTACGGCATCCTTAAACTGAGCGTTGACCTCGTTTATGACGGCCCGCATCGACTCGAGCTTAGCAAACATGTCCTCTTGCGAATCCTGCTGACCGCCCATCATCGAGGACATCTGTCTGAGCATCGGCCCGAATTGACCGCTAAGACTGCTGAGCTTGCTGAGAGCCTTTTCGAGGACGGTTGGGAACGAGAGGAAGCGGAGGGTGTGTCCGGTTGGTGCAGTGTCGAAGACGATGACCGAGTATTGCATGGACTTGACGTGTCTGCATGAGGGGGATGAGTATATCGATTGCCGAGCAGAAACCACTGTGCATATACTGACTTCATGATCTCGGCAAACTCATGGCTTCGTCGACACCTGGAATGGCGAATGCGAGATCTTGCATCATAGAGCCCATCATACCATTCTGGTCAGCTTTCAATGTCCAACAATCAGCATCCGAACCACACACACACGCAGAGTGCTGAGGAACGCTTACACTGCTCGATCATCTCCTGGATCGCACTGGTAGGGTCGATCTCCATCGCGTAGAGATTAGCGAATCCGTTGACTTTGGTCGCGTCCTTGGAGAACTTTTGACCGAAGGCGTCGGAAAGGTTGTGTGCGGGGTCTGTGGACTGTTTTCATTTTCAGGAAATAGTGTGTAAGGTAATGAATACGTTTATGATCTGACGTACGATGAGAAGAACGGATTCGCGGCATTGGGCTAGTTGTATGGCGAAGAACATGAAGTGGTAGTTTTGCCTGTTGAAGAATCGTTCATTCATTCGATCATTGGGTCAGATTGGAGGTGTGTGCATGTGTGCTGGAGTGCACTGACCGACACCTCCCTTACACCTGGTGTACACGTAGTACGAGTGTGAGCCGCGTAGTCGAAAACGAGCTGGATAGATCTTGAGACGTACCGCAAAATATCCACTTGAGGGATTTTGGTCGAGGATGTTCTGGAGCGTTGGTACTAGCTGTTCGTCAGACGTGTCACTCATGGTCGTCGTCGTCGAGTGGTTCAGTTGGAAAGACGGTCGCTAGTGGACCTCCGCGCCACCGACTGCCGATCACATAGTCATCGACATCCATGTCCGATAGTCAAGTGTCTTTCCGAGGTGCGATACCCTTATAATTTGTTTCATTTCATTCGCCCAGATGACACTTTTCCAGCACTCCAGCTCGCCAACGAGCATCGCAGTGCGTACGGTCTGAGGTACAACGATGTCACGCGGTACAGAAAACATTGTGCCAATCGAACACACCGACTCCGGTCGACGCTCAAAATGACCCATGGAAAGGGACGCGAGAAGAAACTGGCACCTTTGACGACGGATACCGTTAAAGATGGACAGTAAGTCTGGATAGCCGTTCATCCTATACAATCTCTCATATCGTGTGTGTGTGTGTAATTTAGTCTTCAATTGCTCCTCTTCGAAGCCGAGCGTGCATGGGCATATGCACAAGATCTCATCGCACAGTCGACACGGCCAGCCAATGAAGGACACGCAGGGACGTTGCGTCACAGTGCGACGGGTCGGTTCAGGAGATCTGTGCACTGGGCCACGCAGCTCCTTTCGCACTGTCAGGCACTGCATGCGGCGTCGCGGCTCTCGACGGAAAACCTCGTTCAGGCAATCGTTTACACGCTGATTCTGAACGGTCGGTTCTTGCGCTATCGAGATGATTTCGAGGATGCACTCGTACAGCTGAGCGTGGCGAGATATCTGTTGGATGAGCTGGCTGATCGGGCGGATACGAGTCGGGATCAGGCACTTGCGACACTGTTTCGGACGAGATCGGTCCTGA